>JAGKTI010000601.1:59305-80279 GCA_018397915.1 Birgus latro | reverse complement strand
CATCCTCTGTAGAAATATATCATAACTGCACTTAAGATTCAAATTCCTCAGGGCAAAGACATACAAAATCTTTGTAAAATGGACACAGAAATCACAGCAGTTAATTCAACTGGTATCTCAACTTGGTATATAGTACGAAGAAAAGGATACAAGAGTCAGTACAGGGAGAAAACCAGCAGCAAGAGCAATGCCAATCATCAAGATGTCAAAACCCATAATTGAAGTGTGGAAGTGTTGTTGGCTACAGAGGAAGCTTACAGATATATGCAATGCTACATAAGACTACCATGAAGAGGTTAAAAGATTCTGGTAGAGCCTGGAAGCACTGTGTTAGGTTAAAAACAGAAATAAGTGTGTGGGATTATCAAATATTGCCAAGGGTAGGAAAAGAAGTATGGATGATGGTTATACTTATGTAGATAAAATGTGGGATGCATCCTTTGAACTGTGAAGTGTTGTATTGATTTAAAAGACTCAGTATCATCAATATGAGCTCACAGTGTAAATATGCTAATATATGACAGGATATCCTACAGCATCCATTTTAAATGTCTGTTGCAGCTAAGGTTTGGTATACAGCAATAGGTTTCTGGCCATAATCTTTTTTTTTTTTTTTTCATAATTTAACCAGAAGGAAGCTTATATTGCTTCCATCACAAATGATTAAATTAGTGCTTAAAGGATGGGGAGATTTACTTGGAGTAAAAGAAAGGATTTCAAATGGAAGTTGTGAGGACCCCCTAACTGTCATAGAAACACACACACACACACATGCATATTCTAATTATTATACCAGATAATCTGAATGTGTTACGAACTCTTAACTCTGGGTACTGGCATATCAAATGAAAAACATGCTGCCACTAAGCCACCAAGCTGTCCTGAATGACAGCCTCAGTGCAATAAAACTGATGACATGTTTGGGAGTTGCATCATTTGGTGGTGTGTAAAAAGGTACTGCCAAGTCTGCCCTCAAGTTGTATACACTGAAAATTATGCAAAATAAAACTGTTTCATTTCACCTATGCAGGGGATGGTCTGTGTTGTACATCTTTGAAAAGATGGCCCAACTTTGAAGAAACCTCAACTGACAAGGAACTGAAAATGATTTACTGTACACCCAACCCTCGGATATCACAGGTTCCGCTATAGCGTTTTACCGCTATCATTCATGTATAAAAAACCTACCCAAATTCCTTTATCACGCATTAAATGCCTGCTATCACACACCAGCCATGTGGATCGAGCGAAAAAAAGCTTGGCCAAGTGGACACATCAGCTGACCAACCAAAACATTCAAGATGGCGGAGGATGCTACTCAAGCAGTGATTGAAGAAGTTCATTTGATAAAGTCTGTATGCTCAAGTGTGAATAAAACTCCATTATAATACATTAATAACCACTTTTATATACGTGATGATGATGATGGGAGGCCTTATACTTCGTCTTGGCTTAGAGATAGGTGCTTCGTCACCAACACTTTCATAGCAGTTTTACAAACAAACCTATAAACTAGTCACTACAGTATACCCAAAGACTCTTAAATGTTTCATTACTTAACACAATGAATTTGGTGAAGTTGAACCTCCTCATAGAAGTGAAAAAAGTCCACAGTTGGAGCACTTGCAGTACACAGCTGAAGCGGCCGCCATCTTCTTTATTTACAAACAGTGGAGCGCGCCGATAAAGTCTGTACAGTATGCTCATTTTTTTACTATAGTATGCTATTATGTGGTACAAAATGGGTATCTTAGGGGTAAATACTGAGGTCATGGCACCAATTAGAATTATTACCATAAGTTCTTCACTTCGGCCATCGCGTTTTCGGCTATAGCGCAGCCATGGCAGCACCAATTGGGAGTGATAGTCGAGGGTGGGGTGTACTGTATATGAGGTGCTCCTTAGCGTAATGCTGAACATGTCATAACTGAAACTGAGAAAATGGAAGGACAGAATAGTGATTTTTGGACAAATGGTGCCTTTCGAATATCTCCATGGAGCTCCTCATAACTTTCACGATATTCCGTGAAGGAAAACCTGAAGGGGCCATGGGGAGAAAAAAAAAAATCCATATACCTCCATTTTCATGGTTTATCAATTATGGTATGTTCATTTCTTTTTGTTCGTTTTGTTTTGTTTTTAAAGGTTCCAACTTGCTTGCACATGCCAGTCTTGGTCATTTAACGGCAGCTCTCCATGCTGCTTGATCTCTGGCAGCTTTTTTATTCACTCTCTTATCCCTGAGTTCACACTAATGACCTCTTCTCAGGTCTTTTTCAGTCTACCTCTCGCAACCCTGACCCTAATGTTAACACTTCTCACTTTCTGCATCTAATTATCATCCCCCATCCTCTCCACATGCCCAAACCATCTCAATCTACCTCTCCTTTTCACAACACAATACACTCTCAGTCCCATCCTACCTCTCAACTCTTCCATCATAAACCTAGCTCGCCCAAGCCTCGCACGCAAGGATGCACTGCGCATCCACCTGATCACTGCCATTTCTGTAAGTTTGAGCCTGCAAATATCCTCTTCTTTTACTGCCCAGGCCTCACTACCATATAGCATTACACACCTAACACATGCCACATACAAAGATCCTTTAGCATGGAGGGAGAGTCCTCTCAGTGTCTGGAGAGGCGAAAGCTCCCTGAACTTCTACCAGCCACTCCTCACTCTAGCCGCAGACCTAGCTCCAGCCCCATCTCCAGCACATAACATGTCTCCCAAATAACAAAACTCTTCCACACACTCAAGAGACACACCAGCAAGGTCAATCCTTTCATGCCTGACAATCTCCACATGCTCTCCCCAACACACCACACACATGAAATCAGTATTATCTCGCAGTTTACCTCTAATACCATTACATCTCTTATGCACCCACATCACAAACACTGTGCAAGATGGAATTACAGTACTTCCCACACCCTTGAAGCAAGCTGCTCATGACCACTCTCCTGCTTCTTTAACTACTACTAACAGGCCTAGATATCATCACTTTTGTTTTACGTGCATTTACTCTTAAGCTCTTGTGCCCCATACAATCTCTCCACTTACTAAATTCTTCCTGTGCCTCCCTTTCATTCTCTGCAATCAACACCAAATCACTGGCATACAACATCTCCCACAAAAGTCCATTTCTGAAGTCACGTGAGAAGGCTTCATGTACCATGATAAACAAAAAGGGGCTCAATACTGACCCCCTGATGCACACCAACATTCATGGAAAGTTCATCAATCAAATCCCCATTCACCCTTAACTGGGTGTGAGCCCATAGCCATAACCACCCTAACCAACCACTCCTTGATCCCAAGCTTTCTCATTGCCCTCTTCGCCACCTCCCTAGGGACTCTGTCACAGGCCTTCTCCAAATCATCAGAAACAAAGTACAGATCCCCTTTCTTTCCTGTCATTACTCAAAAAATAGCACAATGTAATTACAGCCTTGCACTGGGTCAGCACTGACAACACCCTCTCTGTCCCAGTCAAGTTCCTTATCCAGCAAACAGCTTCACCTGAAGCTCTCTCCAAGTCTCCAACAGCAGCAGCCAACATTCCACCATCCCTGACTTACTATTTACTGACCATTTACTGAGATCATACAAAAAAAAATGGTAAGGTAATATCGGGGACATTTATGAACAAGTTCTGAAGGAACAGCATTTAAATTAACCCGTCCAGTCCCAACCGGTTTTTTACCCAGCCTACCCCCAGATCCCGACCGATTTTCGACTTTTTGTTTTTTGGCTGAAACTTTCACTTCTGGTAAGAAACATCGAAAATTCATAGTGAAATCGCGATCCTGAGGTAAAAAAATGTTGATACAGGTGTCACTCAACCTTACGTTTTCGTTCTATTTCAGAGTACCTGGCTAAAGAAAACGAACTATGGAAGGGTTAACTAATTCAAGCCACTTTAAATTACGTATTTGTTTCATTTACTTGGTATGAATTTATGTGTAGTACAAATCTATATTGGTTTTCACACAGTAATATAGGCGTTTATAAGCAATGTTCACTCACTCAAAATCCCAGTAAATGGCACCTTCCTTAACAACATTACCACCTCATCACTTCTGTTTGTTTCTACCTCTAGCTTCTTTGTTTCTTTGTCCTCCACCTCAGGAATCACTTTCACCGTGAATTTCATGATTGGAGAGACTGTGGGGCAACATACCTTTACTGGCTAGGTTACTGCTAACAGGTGAATTGCCCAGTGTGGGGGAGAGGGGGGGAAGGGGGGGCTAGGTGGGTCCAGACAGTATCCCTGTTTGAGAGCAGGTACAGGAAGGTCTCCCACATATGCCTACCAAAAATCACCCGCGAATGTTGAAAAATGTGCACACAATGGGCCTTGCAACTGCGTGACGTACGACACACGTCGTTGGGTCTGTCCGCGGAAAAAAGTAGCGATGTGCATCGTACGTCGGTGGGACTCGGCGGGTTAACCTTGCTAACCATGCTGAGAGAGGCACGATGGGCTGGTAGTGTTTCCTAGGCAATGAAAGGAGGGGTAGTATCCCCCAATCCCTTATTAAAAAGCCATCAAAAACTGACACTGACAGTTTAGAAAGGATTCATTCATCCAGGTTACAAAACTTCTTTTAGCTTACATTAATATATCATTCCTCTGGCTCTTGCTCAAGAGTATGTTGACCAAAGTAATGTGTAATTAGCTGTGTCCTGGTGTTCACTCAATATGTGTGCAGTATATACACTTCTCAGAAGCAAGGGAGAGCTTCATTAGCCAGCTGAGTGTATTGGATCAGTGGGAAGCATGTGATACCCTGTCATATTTTAAATCAAAGAGCTGGCTCTAGTGTTTGTCAACTGAACTCAATCAGGGATGTAGGGTGGTCTTAAATGTGAACTGCAGTGGTGCTGCCTCAAGTTTTTCTATCATCTAACTGACAGGGACAAAGGGTAGTCTATATCACATACTCTAAACTACAGAAGTTTAGCTTCACAGCCTCCTATGCTTCAAACCTTCCAAGGTCTCACTACAGTAATAAATAAATGACTGTTACTGTTACCATGAGTTTTGCTGCATCTGTCCACATATCAGACAATGCCTTGGTGGTATGTCACCTCATAAAACTACAGCTTCTTTTCTAGTAATCTTTTCATTCCTGTCTTCTTTTTCAGTTGGTCTAGTGTTATTTCCACTGAATGCTCAAAAGTGGCAAAACTATACCTCTGTGCAATGTCAACCTGTCAGTCAGGTATTTCTTCAATTACCTTCATTGGTAACAAGCTTTCCCTTTTTTCATTTTCACCAGCTGCTGGTATCAATGGAGGTTTATTAATCATCTCAAGGTCACCTAATGCAAGTGTAAGCATTTCAGAATCTGTAATGCGGAGTTCTTACGCACAGTATAAATACAGCTATTCGCTTGACCATTAAGTAAGCACTGTTAAAATGAGGAGTGTTACACTTTTTTTTTATTTCAGCTGCAAAAACTAAATTTGCAACAGAAGTTAGTTTCTATGGTCATGGTGATTCAAAAGGCAAAACCCACTGTATGTAAGAAACAAGGTGAGTATGGGAAACAAAAAAATGCATACATGAAAAAGCTTGTTGAAGACTGCCTGCAGAACAAAACAGAACCTCTTTTAAGTGTGCAGCAGTTCACAACAGAATTTAGCAGACAAGTGGACCAACAATTCTGATTTACATGTGAAAGTTTGGCACCTTTAAAACTGGAGTAAAACTTTATATTGACTGCCATGACTAACTGCAGAATGAACCACAGCAAATTTACATCACATTAGAATATTTGAGATATAGCATACACAATCAGTATCAACACCACCTCTGACACCTTGCTCTCTCCTGGTAACCCCTGTACAGGGGATAGGTGTGACCAAAATGCCTTCAGGTTACCTTAACCACAACACCTCTCTCTCTCTTTCACAAACACTTCTCCTCCTTTTCCTTCTCTTTCATCAATACACTGCTCCTCTCCCATCTTTCATATCCCACAGGGTGTGGTTTACCAACACTACCCTCACTCTCAAACTGGAATACTGTCCTATATATGAGAAAGTCTTGTGCAACCATTCAACTTCAAGACACTACAGTATTCATATCAGCAAGATACTAGATATGGGGATACAGTAACTATTAATGAAGCTTAGAAAATTAGCTAAGCAATGGTTACAAAAGACCTCTCTATATTTAAAATACCTGACTCTGAGAGAAGAATGTATGGTAGACTTAAAGTGTCCTATAAAAGTGAAGTCCAATACACAGAGGTTTAACAATGCTCTACATTTCATACATTTTTACAGTAACTCAGTGTTTCAGACCAGACGAATACAGGATAAGATGTCACTCTAAACAAGTGAGGTTACTGACACACATACACAAAGCACCAAACCAGATGTATCCTACGACTACAATAAAATGAACCAGGCATTCAAACTGTCATCACCCAAACCTTCCCTTATTCTCTACATCACACACACTTTTGTAAAATACCTTATCCACACTAAAAACTTAATGGTTTATTATACTTTTCTACCTTGCACCATTCTCTTATCCACCTCCTCACATGTTCATCAATCTCTCTCTATCTCGCCAATAACTAGGTACATAACAAGAGCTATATATTCCTCACATAGAACAGTTCAAAAAGACATCAGTGCACATTCCGCAAGAAAAAAACAACACTATAAATAACTGCTACTGCAAAACACCCACTGATTCCACCCCACATTGGTAAACTGCTTTTATGAAGATGTATTTTACTGCAAGCTCTTAACATTTTCTAGTCAGTACTGACATCAAGAAAATATTTTGACGATAAAACATTCTTGGGACATCCTGAGCTGTTTCGATCATTTTGGGATAATACCGGTACTGGAGTCCTCCTGCACAATATTTTTTTCTTTTACCCATTGTACAAACTCTCCATGTGCATATTCCTATATCATTATCCTGACCTTTTCCATCCTTAGAATGGGGTGAGGTTGAATTCGTATGAAAAGGAAAGATGAGAGAGAGACAGACAGATTATCAACATCCCTGCCATGGGTGACAAACACCTTTCCCTGGAATCCTGAACACACCTCACTGCCCTAACTAATCATCTGCATTATTTTTTTCCTTTATAAATAAACTTCAGACAATGTGTGACACTACAAGTGCAGCTGGCATCAATTTAGCATGCTATACAAAAAATTTATGAAACAATTTGGGATGAAAACAATGGTCAATGACAGGTTTACACATCCCTTCTCAATCATCGCAAGCACTCAGACTGTCAGTACTGTAAGAGATATCGCTATGGCAGGACACTTTCCTCGCGCTCGCTCCCAGCCCCCCACTGGCCTATACGCTCCCACTACGGGCTTACTACCCCAAAGATAAGGACAGAACTCTTCCCCACATGTGGGGTGAGTTAAAAAAAACACACTGCCAGGTATGCCAGATAATTATCTTTAAATCTATAAGAAAAAAAAAATGAAAACTTGTCCTCAGGACAGCCTGGAGGATACAAAGATTTCCACAACTCAATGACAGGGGTTGAATAAAGATCAATGTAAAGACACAGAGCTGCATAGATTCAATAGAAGTGTCGGTAATGTTAAAAAGGAACAGTTTAAAGTCCACGAGATAAAGCTGCCTTGTCGACTTCATGTGATAAGACCCCCCCCCCAAAAAAAAAGTACATGATGTGGTTTTGGTGTGCATGAGAAAGTACTAAAAGCATAGGCAGAGGATGGTCATACTTTGTTAACTCCTTCAGTCCTCTATCTATTTACCTACAGATGCCTCGATCTTGTAGGGGGTGGCAACAAACGGTTTTCCTCCACATAGCCCTATCCTTCACCATTTGCTTGCCCTCTCTCCAGCTCTCACCCACCTCTCTCATACACCTCACCACTCCAACCCTTCATCTCATCCTTTGTCTCCTCTCCCTTCTCCATCTCCACTTCAGCAATATACAGTACACTCTTCTAGTCATTCTCTCATTCTCCACCCTTTCCATCCTTTCAACCCAACAATGTATTTTTACTTTATTCTTTCTATTCAGTTTTATTTAATTTAGTGGATGCATTTCAATTGGGAGGGGTTACAAGACAGATTTCATCAGCTCCTGCATTACTGGACTTGAGTAAGAGAGAGAGAAAGAGAGCAAGAGAGAGAATCAGTAGCCAAAATGGAAGGCACACCAAAGAGTGATAAGTTGCTTGGAAATATAACACACACACTGAAGCCATTGTGTTAGGTTGAAATTTTGACAAATGTACATTGCATCCAACCATCATCCTATCAAGAACTGTATCACCCCATCAGAAGAGATTTAAACTAAGAGTGAAAGCAATTGTCAGTAAGCAGCCAGCAAATAAAACAGAAACCATGTCCAGACTAAGGGATGCAAGAAATATATTAACACTAGTTTCCTCGCTACATTACAGCCTTGAAGAGATACTGATATTTGTGAAGTATCTCAACATCGTTACCAAGTTCTTGCAACATTACTACATGCATAAACATATTACACATTCTTTTACTCATGCAATAGCAGTGTACACCAACATTAGCTACTCCAAAACTTATACTGAAGGCATATATACAGTAAAACCTCGATATAACGGACTTCAGTAGACCGGAATTTGCTTTTATTGGACTCGAGGAGCTACTGGACTAAACTCCTATATATCGGAAAAAGTCCGATATAGCCAGAATCAGTCCGGACTGCCTGACAACTTCAGCTATGTTCACCACAATAAGACAAGTAAAAGACATGTTTTTCAGTGCACAGTACAGTACTTATTAAACCATTTGATTAATGAATTGAAGGTATAACACAGTACAATACTGCAATGGTGGTGAAAACCACTGATGCAATCCGGTCTAATGTCTGATATATCGGAAAAAGTCCGGATTAGCAGGGGTAAGTCCGGATGTCGCTTTTATCGGAAAACCGCATATTTCGGACTGGCCTGAGCCCCAATTAGTCCATTATAGTGAGGTCTTACTGTACTGTGAATTGGCCAGACTCTGTAATTTCTCATTCTATCAAGCTTTTCTCTGGCTCTCTGGACTTTATTTCATCTCATTCTAAGGTCGGAAAAAAGAGGTGTTGATGATGATGATGATGATGATGATGATGATGATGATGATGATGTTTATGGTGGTGGTGATGGAAGAAAAGTTGTAAAATACTGAAACATCATCTAGCATACTGTTTCCATTTCACCATGGCCATCCGTGCTTTAACTATGGCAGATCTTAAGGCGGCATCACACTAGACCAAAAGTGGCTAACATGCGAGCAGCTTTTGTGAGGCAAAACAGCTAGCAGAGTCGAGTGTCCGTCACACTCGTATGTTCTTGCAAGCCGACACGGCTAACAGTGTCGTCCGCCTTGGCGCCCCGTGGGCATTTGTAAACAAACCACCACGGAGTACCCACTCCCTTTTCCTCAGTTTCTGTAACCATTTCACGTACTTTAGCAACTCCAGAGCCACAAAGCAGTCTACTAGAGTTCTCCTTGCTGCAGGATCCGTATAGAAATCTGATTTCTACTTGTTGTTTGGAGACAAAGCAGACGGCCTCTGCGGCTGGTCACCTGAGTGTCTGAATGTTTATTTCAGGTTACAAGAAAAAAATAAAAATGAATAAAAACCACAAGAATTAAATTGTATTTACTTAACAAATTTAGTTTAAGTTTCCTTCTATGAATAACACAATATTTTCTCACCAATTACAAAACGTAGGCTAATTTGAGTTCCAATCCCACCAACACGCTGTGAGCGAAAATTGTTATCCATTTCGCCTCGCAAGCGGAATCTCGCTCACCGTGAGTCAGTTTGGCTAGCAACTCGCAAAACTGGCTCGCATGTTAGCCGCTTTTGTCCCAGTGTGACAGCAGCTTTAAGTTCTGTGAGCCATTGCCCCTCCTGACACTGAGGGAGCCCTCCCTCCATACTAAGGGGTCCTTGTATTCAGCATGCATTAGGAGTGTAATGCTGTAGTGGGACCTGGGCAGTGAAGGAGGAGGATATTCACTGGTTCAAACGTACAGAGCTCAGAATGAATAGATGGATGTGTAGTGTGTCTCTCGATGACAGGCCTTGTGGGGCTTTTATTGTAAATGAATAGTTGAGAGGAAGGATGTGACTTAATTATATCAGTGTTGTGAAGAGGTCCTTGGAGAGACTGCTACATCTCTCACCAAAAATACACCTCCCTGGTGTGGGTTCAAACTGCCAACCTTACTGTATACATTAGTTTGGTATTGGAATGCAGTAAATCAACAGAATGATGAACTTAATGTTATGCCCAATTTCGCAATAACGATGGCAAAATTCACTCATACGATATACAGTAATCCCTCCAATATCCGACATAACAGAGCCACAGGCATGTCCGGATTTTGGGTTTGTCCAGGTCTTGGGCCTGAGGCTTCTGGACAGGTACTTATGGACTCTAACCCAGCATAACTCAGAAAACTATCTACATAACTCACTACCGGATATGCACAGCACCTATTTAAGACCCTATTGACACCAACAAGGGACACAAAGCATGAAATAAATGAAAAGGCACCAGTACATGAGGATTTACAGGTGAGTATGGAAAATATTTAGCAGTTGCCAGCCTAATGAAACTCCCAACCGGACATAAACATCATCTTTTTCAGACTCTATACACACCAATAAGGGACAGAAAGCATGAAATAAATGAAATGGAACCAGAGAATGAGGAATTAGAGATGAGTATGGAAAATATTTAGCAGTATCCAGGGTATAGTACTTACAACATGTCCACCCGTTACGGAGATTAAATCGCCTCCAGTGCTGCACTGCATTTAACCCTTTGCACTCTTATTTCTAATTTCTTAACACTGCACAAAACTGTAAATTCCCATGTGGTCTAGTGGCAAGGTATTGCAGTTTAATCATTGTTTATTCACAAAAACAAGCATGTGTGGCAGCCATTGTGAGGAGCACTTACTCTCAATGGTAGTTAAGCAGTAACTGGGGAGGGGAGGGAAACAGGGGACCGCAATCTACCCGCCAAAACACAGCTGTTCGGCACTTTGTGCCAAGTTCAAAGTTACAGTTCACAAAATTTCGGATTTTTTGCATTCGCTGGGCACTTTGGGGTTCCTAAGGCCCCAGCCCAAAATGTCCGGGTCTTGGGCGTTCGAGTCTTACAGGGATTACTGTATATGGTGACTGAGTACAACAATCCCGTGCATACACCGCCCATGCAAGCTGACAGTGAAACGTTTGAGCCAAAATGATAACCCGGAGTTTCCATTTGCTGTGATCATCTACTTTTCTTTCCATTTCGTGCATGTAAGGCCACTGAAACACCACTGCAATCACCACAACAGTCCAAGTGTGCAACAAATAGTGCTTGTGCAATATTAAGTGAAGTGATAACTTCTTGTATGTGAAATACTGAAACCTGTGACTTGGAAACCATGCCTGACAAGGATGCTAACTCTGGTGGAAAGTGTGGTGCTACTGAGGGCACCAAAGGGAAACCTATCTCTCTCTCTTAAGGCTAAGTGGTCCTTGACCCCCCAACACATCCCCACTGAACCCATATTATATCAACCTCTGTATAAGATAAACTGTTATGTGATGAGTTTTCACTTGACCTAACCCCCTTTGCAACCCAGGGAGGACAGTAAAAAAAAGCCCCTTGGTTACTTTCTATTGCCCCCCCCCCCACACACACACACAAAGAAGGATGACAAGATTGCAGAAGGGCAAGCCTACAGTCCACCATGTTCACATTTCAGATGAACCTGGGGCTACAAGTACTACTACTATACTGTCTATCTATCTATTGCCAGACGCCTCAATCCCGAACGGGGTGGCCACAAACAAATCGCCTCCATGTCACTCTGTCCCCTGCCATTTCACTACCACGCTCCCAACTCACACCCCCCTCTCTCATATACCTCTCCACTCCATCCCTCCATCTCATCCTCGGCCTCCCCCTCCCTCTCGCCCCCTCCACCTCACTCACATACACTCTCCTCGTCAATCTTTCACTCTCCATCCTCTCCACATGCCCAAACCACCTTAACGTGTTTCTCCTAACGCTTCCCATCACATCCTCAACCACACCACAACACTCCTTCACTTCCTCATTTGTTAGTCTGTCTCTCCATGTGACTCCACATGCTCCTCTCAAATAACTCATTTCCACTGCTCTCACTCTTGACTTCTGTCCTTCCAACAGGGTCCAAGCTTCACTTCCATATGTCAGAGTTGGTATCACAATACTGTCATGTAACAACTTTTTCACTTCCATGCTCACCTCCCTGTTTCTTATCACTGCTTTCAACTGTTAAATAAAAGTGTTAAGTGAGGAAATACAGTATTAAAATGGCTTTTCTAAGTGGGATAAAACATAAGCTCACCACAGCAGTACCTCACAGAAGTAAGTTCCTGAAGTCTCCTTCAAATATTCATCTAACTTAGCATCAAATAACTTAATCCAATAAACAAACCTGCACATTATTTAACTGACCTTTATACTGTATTTGCATGACTATGCATTATGAACCCGCCACATCTGTACATCAACATCAATGAAAAAGTTGTGCCTAAAAATTCCTCTCTTAAATTTACAAATAAAAATCTATGCATTCATATTCATCTAACAATCAAACATCACAACATGCAACAAAGTTCATACTGAGATCTATACTGAATATGACACTCAAGGATCATCACCAAAATTTCTTCAGTAAATAAGTTTTATTAAAATGGAAACTTAAATAAAAAATTACACTGTGATGCCAAAATTCAACTACTTCAAGTTTAAATCTCTTAACATCTTATTAATATGAATTGTGGCCGACGCCTGCAAGAAAAAGAGAACACAACTTAATAAAAGATTAAATTAACGGGACTTTATTTCAGCTAAATTCATTACTAAAATAATGAACATAAAACACATTGCAAAGAGTGGACACTATGGACTGCACTGGATGTGGCATATCAAGTTTTGCAAGACATCTAACTGTACGAATAAAAGTAGTAAGTCTAATATTCTCCTGCGGGATATTTATATAGCTTTAATACTGATACAATTAGCATCAATAACCCACAAGAGGTTCCTCAAGTGAAATGTGAAGAACAGATCACCATAATGATTTGCAAAGCCTTCAATGCCACCTTACAAGACTAAATTACATCAGTTCATGCAAAACCAACCCAAACTAAGGCGAACATGTACACTTTCTCCCACGATGCAAGAATACACCACATTCTTATTAATCTGACATAACTATGCTTTAGAGTAATTCCGGTTACTTTCAATCAGCATAAAATCTCACTGCCTCACCCCCAGTCTTGTGCACTACAGGGTGACTGTCCAAAGTGACTGCTAACTTAACTTTATGTGAACAAAAATATGAATTATGTTTCTACTAGCTGCCTGCCTGAGGTTGATGGGTCTGCTTGACCACACAGACTGGGGTAGTACACTAACTAGTGTACATGTTAAAGTCCAAACTTCATTATTTGGAAAGACAAAAATAAATAAGTTTCACATTTTTCTGGTAAAAAAAATTCTCTACAACTCAAATTCATTAAGAGAACATAACTGTACTTTCCCCATATCAAAGTATGCCAAACTCTCCAATTTACATAATAGTAACTCCAACTTCAAGCAGCCACCCACATGACTGCTGCAATGAACAGTAAGATTTCCATGTACAGTGTAATACCTGTACTAAAGTCCATCCACCTCTCCTGCCTCTATTTCACTGCTGGATTCACAGATGCCTGAATGTGACGAAGTGACATGGGGTGCATTATATTCCTCTGGGGGTAATAATAAGCACCTCTGTCTACCTGGTCTAATTCAAGTAACTATGAATCCAGTGATGAGAAAAGGGTGGGGGAGGCATATGGACATTTGTCTTTAACTGGACTTGTAAATACATTATACATGTGGACAGGTTCTCAAACATGGATAAATATGTACATTATACAAACAGCACCAAACACCAAACATCCAAAAATTTCTCATTAACAAAAACCAAACACCCCAAAATCCCCAGAGCAAAGCAAGCACCATATTGCAACTACATGCAAGGATCAATAACAAGCATGTGGAACCATGCATAGTGACTGTGTGTGTGATGGGTAAGTGAAATACACTTAAATACATGAGGTATGCCTTTGTAAATGACTGTGCTGATTTACACCAATTTTCCCTTTCCACTTCACAGTTTCAGCAGCTGTACAAAACATTTTCAAAGATTTGCCATTCGCTCAGCTTCATCACATGCAAGGATCAATAACAAGCAAGTGGAACCATGCATAGTGACTGTGTGTGTGATGGGTAAGTGAAATACACTTAAATACATGAGGTAGGCCTTTGTAAATGACTGTGCTGATTTACAGCAATTTTCCCTTTCCACTTCACAGTTTCAGCAGCTGTACAAAATATTTTCAAAGATCTGCCATTCGCTCAGCTTCATCTTCAAACTAGAAAATGTTGTGATTACTTAACGGCATATAAACCACTTGTACTTTACCTGAGGGGAGGAAGAAATGACAAAAAATCAACACACGCTACAAAAAAGCATCAACAAACGAGGGTAAAGGTGCTCACACATGAAGTTAAATGGAGAAAGTGAGGAAAAAAATCAGATATCACTACTCTCAAAGCCACCATTAACCTCTTCAGTTCAATGATGTATTTTCTCATATTCTCATACATTCCTGATACTACCAAGTGATGCTCTTCAACTTGAGGGTTAATGGAATAAATGCAAACCCTCCAATTCACTGTATCCAAAGTTGAGAAATCTGTCCAGAGATAATTATGAACATAAATGACACTCTCTGAATGAAGGGATTAATTCATACGATTTTAACTCCTTCGGATGACCTGTCAAGAACACAAAGTTCCTGTATCTTACAGCAGAGATATAATGTATTCCTCACACTCCTCAAATTCAAACTCACATAAAATGAACGTGTCTGAGGTTGAGAATGATGCAATAAAATTTTGTTCCTATAGACACTCCAGTTTTATGTAATTGGCATCCATCAAAGACTTTAGATTTGTGTCAACTGTCCTCTCTACCATTTTCTCCTCTTCAACTATGACATACTCTAATATTTCTTCTACATCAAGTGCACGGAATCCAGTACTGGAGTTAGTATCACAGGTATTGAGGAAAGGTTCTGGTCTTGCATCAATTGCCCATTCTATGGTTTCCAGATCCTCAGCTGTGATATTCTTTAATATTTCTTCAGAACTCAGTGAGGGGGATTTAGTATTTGAGATAATGTAGGTATCAATCAGAGATGGCTTGGTATCAACTGTCCTTTCAATAGTCTCCTGAACTTCATCTAGGGTATCCTCTAATATTTCTTCAGAACAATGATAGAGGGATTCAGGATTAGAGATGGTGTCACAGGCATCAAGCAAAGGTTCTGGCTTATTATAAATTGTCCTCTCTATAGTTTCCTCATGTTCAACTATGACATCCTCAATTTCTTCAGAACCAAGAGAGGTTGATTCAATATTGAAGTTAATATCATAGGTATGATTAAAAGGCGTCTGTTTATTTTCAATAATTCTTTCTATTGTTTCCTGATCTTCAACTATGATATCCTCTAAAATTTCTTCAGAATAGTGGAAGGATGATTCAGTACTATCATCAGTGTTGTACGTGGAGTCCTCGCGGTCAAAACAAACCTGTGAGTATATGGGACAGGTGTGGAGAGAGACCAAAGGTGGCTCTTCACTGTCACAGCAAAACTGTGAGTGCATGGGAGAGGTGAGAGGGTGAGGGAGTAAATGTGGGAGCAGCAGCAAACCAACATGTCTAGCAGCCAAGCGTTCACAATCAGTTACCTCATCGTCGTCATCTGCCAGCACGTTCACGGGAGGCTGCTCCACGGGTTGGTCCTTCAGCCGCTGGCTCATCTTGAAGGCTGCCTGCCGTTTGGCTAGCTTCTTGCTCTTGCCTGTGCCTGTACAGGGACACTCCATTCTCTGAACATAAGTTACGGAACTGGCCAATCAAATTCTTTGCTGAATATGATAAGGCACTAAAAACTGTTCCCCTACTTACTTCTCTAAGCACAGTCTGAAACACTAAAATTATACTGTAACTACCTAAAAATTAAAAAAAAGATGAACAAGAAATGAGAGACCTGACATGTTACAACCAGCAGTACATTACTAAGCCAATCAAAATGACCGGATGTTTAACTAATCAGTAAAGGTGCAAGTTTAGTACAGACTAATTTCCATACTTGTGAAACACATTAACCATTTCAGCCAAAGAACATATCTTGCATATTATGCAGGTTGTAGGATGCTTTTATACAACCTAAGAGAACACTTAGTTTGTAACGGTTAAAAGTCAACACCAGTAGAGCCCTCAGCCCAAGATGTACTTCACCTCTGATCAGACTAAAGCCTGGTGATATAGTTCAGGTAACAGTCTCTCCTCAGACCAAAAAGGTTTAACATATTCAGAATCTGACCTTATGTGTAGTACCAACTTCAACTGCCTAGTCTCACTCATAGAGTTTCGTATTTTTCCACATTCCCTAATACCAGTAATCCTCAAAATTATCTTCCTTTTCCTATTCATTAACTCACTGCACTTCAACACACCATCTTTGCTGATATCATTAATTTTATCTCAAATTATGCCCAATTCAATACTCAGGTACTGACCTGGGGTTAACCTTTTAATAATTATTGTTTCTTAGCAAATAATTACTCACCACCATTTCCGACAACAGAAGCAGGTGGGCAAATCTGATATGGATGGAGGACAAAATATTGTACTAGTACTAAATTTCCAGTAAAACTGGCAGTAAATTCATCTACACCACTGAAGTGCTCCACCTCCTTTAGCAATATGATAATACCCTGAACCTTGTGCTCTATTTTACTAGTATATTCATAGCTATTTCAGAATAATGTTACTCAAGTTAAGGGAGTCCTTTTGGTGTGGAGATACTATTGGAGGCTGTATCTACCTCCTTCCATACCTCAACATAGGGATTTCTTCAGAGTAGATATTGGAAGAAGAAATAAGAAATACCAGGTACAGTACTCAAGTCAGAGTGATCTCTTCAAAACTCACCAATTTCCTTGGTGTTGCCAATGGTGCAGGCGATGGAGAAAGTGCGCTCATGGGGAAAACCTTCCTCTGAGGTCAATTCGTATGTGGGGGGAGGCCAGCGACGCGCCATGCACAGCTCCTAAGAACATCACTCAACTTGATACTACTTATCCATCATTCACTATTGTACTTAATGCTAACTAAAAATTACTTACTGAATACCTACTCTTCGGTACCAATTATTTTATTAGTTTCAAGTCGACACCACTCACTAAAAACCCTTCTGTACATACGAAATGCTTATTATTACAAACTTACTACCTACTTATTACCTGAACCATCAAATACAGTATATTGTTTCTACAACAACAAAAACAAATTGTGATGTACTTCACAGTTTTTCAAATGGATCTACTAAATTCCCACGGCAAACATATGGCATAAGCAAAGAAATGACACATCTGCAAATGTTCAGAGTGCAACGTAATACTACATATCACCTTCTTCAGCAGCAGTCTAAGTCTGTTAATAACCAGAGTTTAATTTAGAAAACCTGTCACAAATAATGACCCAAAGGTATCATTAAAGCAGATGGAAATCATAAATATTCTCACACAACAAAGAATTCTTTCCTCAAAATAACTTTTATAAAATACAAATAACAGACTCCTGCTTAAAATAAACAATTTCCCATATACTCATCAGAAATCTACACCTTCCTTAATGACATGTCCCAAACTTGGAACCCATGAACAGTTTAATCAAATACATCAAAGAACTAAGGAAGAGTATCTTACAAAAAAAAAAATCTATCTATCTATCTGTTGCCAGACGCCCCAATCCCATATGGGGTGGCCACAAACAAATCGCCTCCATGTCGCTCTGTCCCCAGCCATTTCACTACCCTGCTCCCAACCCACATCCCCCTCTCTCACGTACCCCTCCACTCCATCCCTCCATCTCATCCTCGGCCTCCCCTTCCCTCTCCCTCCTCCACCTCACTCACATACACTCTCCTCATCAGTCTTTCACTCTCCATCCTCTCTACATGCCCAAACCACCTTAATGTGTTTCTCCTAGTGTTTCCTATCACGTCCACATCCACACCACAACGCTCCTTCACTTCCTCATTTGTTAGTCTGTCTCTCCATGTGACTCCACACGCTCCTCTCAAACAACTCATTTCCACTGCTCTCACTCTTGACTTCTGTCCTTCCAACAGGGTCCAAGCTTCACTTCCATATGTTAGAGTTGGTATCACAATACTGTCATGTAACAACTTTTTCACTTCCCTGTTTCTTATCAATGCTTTCAACGAACCAGCAACCTTCCTTCCCTGCTGCACCCTTTCAAGCACTTCACCCTCCAGACTTCCATCCTTACTCATCACACTACCCAAATACTTAAATGCACTCACTTTCTTCATATCCTCCCCATCCAATCTCACTGTACATTCACTGGCTTCACTTCTCTCAAAGACCATCACTTTACTCTTCCCTACATTCACTTTTAGATTCCGTTTCTTACACACTCTCCCAAACTCATCTACCAAGCCTTGCAGCTCCCCTTCGTCTTCACTCAACAACACAGTATCATCTGCAAACAACAGTACAGGGAGTTTCCAAACACTACCCTCTCTCACAAGGGCCGCTCCTACATCCACTGACCGACCTTGTATCTCTTTTATAACCCCATCCATGTACAGATTGAACAACCATGGAGATACAACACATCCTTGTTTCAATCCAACCATCAAATGGAAAGATTCACTCAGTTCGCCATCCACACGCACTGCAGCCTTAGCACCCTCATACATACTTTTCACTGCCTTCAACAACTTCCCATCCACTCCATATATTTTAATACTTTCCACAATCCTTGTCTATCCACTCTGTCATATGCTTCCTCCAAATCCATGAAAGCTGCATACAACTTCTTTCCCTTCTCTAGAAACTTTTCCACTAAAGATCTAAGAATGAATATCTGGTCTACACAACCTCTTCCCTTCCTAAAACCTCCTTATTCTTCTCCAACTAATTCTTCTGTTATTTCCCTAACTCTGTTAATAAGTATCCTACCATATACTTTTCCTATTACACTAAGAAGGCAAATGCCCCTATGATTACCACAAACTTCACTTTCTCTTTTTATAAATAAAATAAATAATAATAATAATAATATGAAGTGTAAAATGAGGCAATCCCCACATAAATTCAAGTCTGCAGAGCAAATTTTCACCCAAGGTGAAACAGTAAAAGCAAGCACTAACAACAGATATATAAAACATGTCTTCCTGAAATACTCCTTCTCTTCCTCAGATTTACATGAATTCTAATATTCAACAATATACCATACATAACTAAACAAATAAAATAAAAAGATAACCAGTAATGTTTTAGATGTAGTTCGACTAAAGACCAGATCTCATACATACATAAGACATGGTAGATAAATAATAGTGGTAGTACAAGTCACTTACCTGCAGGGACCCAACAGGGTTTCCTGGGATACCATCATCATAAGGGGAGATTATCTGTGTGGATCTGAAACAAACAAATCATTAGCTAAATTATGTAAATTGCTTGTTTAAAGTGAATTCTGAAATGTCTTATTAACTCCCTCCCTCTGACAACATACCCAGTACTTTTATTCTTACCATCTCCAAACAGTTTCATTCAGATATGAAGAGACCTGGTGGAGTTGGATACTGCCTTCACTATCAGATGTCATTCCCAGTTTGAACAAAATAATATTGAGATGGCAATACTGAAATTAATACCTCATCACTGGATTCAACAGGTTAACCCAAGAGTAACTGAAATGGCAACCAAGGAGTGACCATCGTGCAGACTGAAGTACTGACAAAACCCTCCACACAACGAACAGTACGGTATACTAAATGGGGTACGTACAGCTCTGGGGGAGCTCCTGGTGCCCCAGTTGGTGATGGGCCGCCAGCACCGGCCGCACCACCCTGGATGATTATGTCCAGCACTGCCTTGGCTGCTGCATGCTTGGCCTTCTTCTTGCTCTGCCCAGATCCATTGGCTGCAAATACAATCATTATCATAATCCTATCTTTTTTACTCACCCACAGATGGGGTGAAGAATCTATCTATCTCTCTATCTACTACCAGATGCCTTAACCCCATACGGAGTGGCCACAAACAAATTGCCTCCACATCGCCCTGTTCCCCACCATTTCACTGCCTTCTCCCCAGCTCACACCTCCCTCTCTCATATACCTCTCCACTCCATCTCATCCTCTGCCCTCCCCCCCCTTCACCTCACCAACACTCTCCTCATAAGTCTCTCTCTCCATCTTCTTCACATGGCCAAGCCACATCCTAACGCTTTCTATCACATCCATATCCACACCACAACACTCCTTCACTTCCTCATTTGTCAGTCTCTCACTCTTTTAACTCCACATGCTCCTATCAAATAACTAATTTCCCCTGCTCTCACTCTTGACTTGTGTCCTTCCAACAAGCTCCAAGCTTATCTTCCATACATTAGAGTTGGTATCACAATACTATCATGCAGTGACTTTTTTACTTCCATGCTCACTTCCCTATTTTTCACCACTGCTTTCAAAAAACCAGCAACCTTTCTCCCCTGTTGTACCCTTTCAAGCACTTCACCCTCTAAACTTCCATCTCCTTTCTCATCACACTACCCAAGTACTTAAATGCACTCACATTTTCCATTTCCTCATCATCCAACCTCACTGTGCATTCAGTGATTTCATTTCTCTTGAAGACCATAAGTTTACTCTTCCCTACATTCACCTTTAGATTAAGTTTATCACACATTCTCCCAAACTCATTAGCAGTTGGGGGACTGGGGGGAAGGGGAAGGGGTGGGGAGGGTAGAAGTGGTGGG
>JAGKTI010000601.1:30438-51152 GCA_018397915.1 Birgus latro | reverse complement strand
TCTCTGAAGTCACGTGAGAGGGCTTCAAGCACCATGATAAACAACAAGGGACTCAAAACTGACCCCTGATGCACACCAACATTCACGGGAAACTCATCACTCAAAGCTCCATTCACCCTTACCTGAGTGTGAGCACCCACGTACATGGCCATAACCACCCTAACCAGCCACTCTTCCAACCCTAGCTTTCTCATTGCCCACTTCACCACCTCTCTAGGGACTCTGTCAAAGGCCTTTTCCAAATCAACAAAAACAAAATACAATTCCCTTTTCTTGCCAATATATTTTTCCTGAAGCTGTCGAACAATGAATATGGCATCAGTGGTCCCCCTGCCTGGCATAAACCCAAACTGCATCTCATTGATATTCACTCTTTCTCTAATCATACCTTCTAGAACTCTCTCCATTACTTTCATTATCTGATCTAAGAGCTTTATACCTCTGTAATTTCCCCTTTCCAGGGCATCACCCTTCCCTTTGTACACATTTACAATTACACTCTTCAGCCAATCATCTGGGACAACACACTCATATATAATCATATTTATCAGGTCAGGTATATATATATATATATATATTAATAAAATGAAGATGATCAAGAAGATGTATCCCAACTCTGGGTACAAACTCTGAAGACAACCCTGGGGCTCATAAGTCCTGTGCATCACATACTTTCATAATTTTTGGCACTACACTCTGCACCAGTCAACTTGCGCACAGATCCACACCTTCTAACAGTCACCTCTAAATAATTATGGTCCTTTTCTTCCCACTGATGAAATGGTGCTCCGTGTCACACAGTATGTTAATATTCACCCAGTATTCAAATTTCACAATGACCTGGCTGCCACAGAAAATAACACTCCAACATCCAGAGTTTGAATTTTCAAAGTACTGATTTTTTAAAAACATGTTTTATACTTAATCAGATTTTTTCTTTTTACAAAACTAACACAGGAAGGTTTTGAGTTAGAGAGTGGGCAGCCTGAGGGCAAAGGAGAGAATGGCATAGAGGTACTTTATCTGTGGTCCCCTCTTCTGTGATTATGGCATTTGGCCATAATTTTTTTTTTCTCTCTGTATGAAAATATAGTTGTTTTCTTCATCAATGGCTTATTGGGCTGGTTCAGAGGTTTCAAAAAGTAGAATGCAATACAGTAATTCCGCTTTTAACATGCTTTCACTATAAAGCCATTAGGCAACACTGGAATACTTTTCACATGTCGTTACTAATTATTATGCTGTCAGGAAGCGCAGTGAAAGATCAGAGCTGAAACAGTTCACACCAGCATCTATATCTGAGCACCACTTATGTCTTTATATTTCTTATGGAATTTAACATTAACACATACACTGTCACATATGATACATATGACATTTGAAGCCTTAAATGATTCTTCTTCTTTAAAACATCAGAGAATATAATTATTCTAGCTGAAACCTATGCCTCACTTAAAGCAATTTTCACTAAACACAGTAGCTTTTAAGAATGTATCTACATCATTAAGTGAGGAACTAGGCTACTGTACTGTATAAATGCATGCCTAGTTCTGGTGGGTACTGGGGAGTTCTCAGGACTTATATACCCTGAGGCAAGTCTGACAGGTTCAGTACAGGGGAAATGGAGTCTTGCATATCTGTATGATGCAACTCAGACAGGATCAGTTCAGAAAGTTACATACTACAAATGTGGGCCTGAGGTTGCATCAGCATACACACACACACACACACATACACACACAGGCTCTACTTGATGTAAATTTTTACCAATTGCAAATGTGGGGAGGATAAAGTGAGAGAGTGACAAGAAAAGTGAAAGTGAGTGAGGTAAAGGGGGGGAGGGGGAGATGAAGACCAAGGGTGAGAGGTGGGGATGGGGTGGAGAGGAATATTAGTTGGAGAGAGCACCCAGACAGCAATGGACAGGGCAACATGAAGGGGACTGTTTGTGGCCACCCTATACAGTACTGAGACCCCTAGCAAATAGCAACATGTAGAGGACAATACATGATGCCACTGTATGACAGGATCAGAACAGGAAAACTCCAAGCACTGCAGTAAGTTATTTTTATACATATACCTGGTGCAGTGTATTTAGAAATCCTGATTAGGCATGTGTTGAGATATTTCATAATATAGCAATCAAAAAGTAAAATGTACAGTAAAGTACATCCTAAAGTTACATAATGTCCACATGAGCCATACTTACACAAAAAAAGACAAAATACTATAGATGAATTTCAGTTATAAAAGAAAAAAAAAATTGCTTAAATATTTCTTTTACTATGATGTAAAGCACTTAATATTACATTATTTAAATCATTAAAATCATAACAATCCTGCTAATGTCAATAGAGGCACCAACATATGCAGATTTACTTTTCATTCTGTGTATACTTTAAATGACCTACTGTTAACTTCTGTCTGTCCACATACAGTTTTACAGACTGCTGCATTAAACATATCTTTTCTTGTACAATACATAATACCACAAACAGCTTTTACATTATCTAATGATGCCAACAGGTGATACAAATTTATGTAGATGTAAGCTTTCTAGAAGGCCAGAAAAAATATTTAATCTGCTTACTTTGCATACCAGAAACCTAGGAAAAAAATATATTTACCATGCACTGAACCAATTATTATTTTTAATTCAACCTTACACACACACACACACACACACACACACACACACACACAGGCAACTCTTTTACAATGTTCACCTCAAAATACTAAATGCACTGTACAGTATCACAAATATTCACAGCAAGGAATTACTGTTGTGCAATAAACAGTACTATTAATTAACAATTTTATATGGCAACTGGTGGTTTAGTGGGTAATCATGGCACTCCAATTGGACTGAGCCTCCGTAGGTTATCCAAGGGGTGGTTGGGGTTTACTGGACACATAATGCCACTCAGGGATGAATGAGGCTGGTCACTCTCATCTTAAATGTTAGGACAAACCTGCCTAGTCCCGGGCTCCTACGCTCCTCATAGGGCAACGTATGACTGGATGATGGATGGATTAATTAAAGCCTCCCCCTCCAACAGAGATAGGCTGGGTGGTACCAATTGTAGAAGGTCTGTCCAAAAGGGAACTGAACTTTCTAAATAGCAGCAATATCATAACTGCGATGGGAGCCATGTGCGCAGGCAACTTTAAGTTGTGGTCTAACACTAGCTGTATCACACCATGTCACTTAGTCACTGAGGTGCATGCACTTGAGTGAATGTGTGAACAGTGCACCTGGCAATTTGTTGCAAGTTGAACAATAAAGGACCTAGAAGAGAAATGTGTTTGCATGAATTTCTGCTTCATATTGGCAACGTCATAACAAGTGATGAAACATGGGTGTACTGTACAGCTACAATGTCAAAACAAAAAGGTAGTCGTCACATGGGGCTGGAACATCGTTACCACAACCAAACAAAGCATGTCAGAGTTGATCAAATGTGAAGGTGGCGTTGACCGTCTTTTTTTTTACTGGAAAGGTGTCATTCACCTTGAGTTTTTTCCATATGGTCAGACAGTCAATAAAAAGTTTTATTTGGACGTCCTAAAGCGTTTGAGAGAGGCAGTACGAAGGATAAGACCTGAGGCACAGACAAACAAAACCTGGATGCTGCATTATGACGTGTACCTGCTCACGCAGTGCTCCTTAATCGTGACTTTTTGGCGAAGCACGAGATGACTATCGTCCACCAGCCACCCTACACTCTGGATTTGGCCCCTGCGGACTTTCCCCTCTCCCTCCAAAGTTGAAGTTCAGAGAGCTGTTGCCTTTCCTGACACTGAGATGGCTTTCCCTCTATGCTAAGGGATCTTTGGATGTAGCATGTATTTACCTAATTGTATTTACCTAATTGTGATATACAGGAAATGAGCTACGCTCGTGGGGTCCCGTCTCTGTTTCTCAATAAGTCAAATTTTGCTTTAAACTCGTTTAAGTTTTTAGACTGGACGATCTCTTTGTCCAGTCTATTCCACAGGTCTATGCCTCTATACGGAAAACTATATTTCTTGATGTCCTTCAAGCTACGTGGCTTCTTCAGTTTCAGACCATGTCCTCTTGTTACTCTCTTATCCCATAAAAACAGATCTTCTCTATCAAGTTTATCTACTCCCATCATGGTCCTGAACACTGCAATCATGTCACCCCTCTCTCTCCTTTCCTCTAAGGATGGCAAATCCAGCCATTCTAGCCTCTCACCATATGACAGATCTACCAGACTGGGGACCATCTTGGTTGCTGTTCTTTGTATTCTCTCAATCTTGTTTATATCTTTCTTTTTCTGTGGGGACCACACTACTGCTGCATATTCTAACCTGGGGCAGATCATGGCCACTATCAGTTTTTTCATCATCTCTTCATTCATGTAATGAAATGCCACTCTTATGTTGGTCAAGAGTTTATATGTCTCTCTAACTATCTTGTTGATGTGTTTTTCAGGTGACAAACTATCCTGGACCAGCACTCCTAAATCTTTCTCTTCTCTCGCTTTTGTGACTGGTTCATTACCCATCATATAATTTAGTGATGGTCTCTTGGTGCTTTTACCCATTTCCAATATTTTACATTTTTTTGCACTGAATTTCATTTCCCACATCCGGCTCCAGTCATGTATCCTATCCAGATCCTCCTGCAGCATTTTACAGTCCCCTTCAGCCTCTACCTTCCTCAAGATCCTGGCATCATCAGCAAACAGACTTGCAGAACTGTTCACTCCATCTACCATATCATTTATGTAAATCAGGAACATTACTGGTGCCAACAACGAGCCCTGTGGGACACCACTTGTTACTTCTCTCCATCCAGACATCCTGTCCTTTATTACTATCCTCATTTGTGTCTCTCTCAAAAAGTCTCTTATCCATTCCAGGAGGTTACCCTTCAGTCCTCCTATATGCTCTAATTTCCACATTAGTCTCTTATGGGGTACCTTGTCAAAGGCCTTCTCCAAATCTAAATATACACAATCCACCCAACCGTCTCTCTCCTGTAGCACATCAATCGCTCTTGAGTAAAAGCTCAACAAGTTGGAAACACATGACCTTCCACTTCTAAATCCAAATTGACTTTCAGTCAAAATATTCATCTCTTCCAGATATTTTATCCACCTATCTTTCAGAATCTTCTCGCACAATTTTGGAACCATGCTGGTTAGGGACACTGGTCTATAGTTCAGGGGTTCTTCCTTGTTTCCTCCCTTGTAAATTGGTACCACATTTGCTCTCTTCCGTTCCCGAGGCACTTTCCCTTCTTCCAGCGAACACACAATTAAACTGTAATGCTGTATGGTAGTGAGACCTGGGCAGTAAGGAAGAAGATATTTGCAGGCTCAAACATACAGAAGTGACAATGATTAGGTGGATGTGCAGTGCATCCTTGAATGTGGGGCCTGGGGGGACTAGATTTACAATGGAAGAGTTCAGAGGAAGGATGGGACTGGAGTGTATTGGCATTGTGATGAGGAGAGGTAGATTGAGATGGTTTGGGCATGTGGAGTGGATGGCAGACGACAACTGGGAGCAGAAAGTGAGAAGTATTGGGGGTAGGGTTGCAAGAGGAAGTCTGAAAAAGACTTAGGATGAACTTACAGAGTGTGACCTCAGAAAGAAGGGACTGAATAGAGAGGCAGCCAAAGATCATGCAGCATGAGAAACTGGCAATAGGTGACCAAGGCCGATGCATGCAAGCATGTTGGAGCCTTAATGAACAAAACAAAACGAAATTAAATGAAACCGACTCTGAAAGATTGACAATTTTAAACTATTGCAGCAATTCGCCTAGTGCACTAAACACACATTCACTCGAAGTGTGTACCTCCATGACTAACAGACATGGCATGATGAGGATAGTGTTTGACCAAAGTTCAAAGCTGCCAGGACACATGGCTCGTCGCGATCACAATATGGCTGTTAGTTGGTGCACTATTTTAAGAAGTTTGGTTTCCTTTTGGACAAACCTCAAAAACACAAATTCAAGCTCTTCCCAATACAACATTCCTGCCATCTATACCCTCTTCACTTTAACGAACAGCAAAATTATCGTCTTCATCTTGAATGATGAGATATAATGGGGAGACTAACACTACTGCTGAATATTTTGCCAGTCATGAAAGGGTGCAGTCTGGAAAGGGTGTAGAGATATTGTACTGTCTTTGGATTTGGATAAATAAGCTGCAAAAGAACAAAAACAACCATATTAAAATTCATAACCTACTGGTATATGTCCTGCCAATCATGCTTATAGTCATACTGAGAGAGAGAGAGAGAGAGAGAGAGAGAGAGAGAGAGAGAGAGAGAGAAATCACCTGGTCTGGAATTGCCTTTTGCATGGCATTCGCTCTCGTATTGTTAAATCTTCGTCTTAGCAGCCTTAATGCACTGAGCACTGTATTTAATAATAATAAAAGCTTCTCTTTTCAATAATGCTTGATGTTGCCTTGCCTGGTGATTGTCAGCACCAGTGAACTTCTTAAAAATCCAGCCATTAATCCCAGCTCCAGTGAAGCCTCCTACAGTTCAACCTATTTTTCCTTGCTATCTATCTATAGCCCGACGCCCTAATCCCGCAAAGGGTGGCCGCAGACAAAACGCCTCCAAGTCACACTGTTACCCATCATTTGGCTACCCTCCCCCCAGCTCATTCCCCCCTCCCTCATATCTCTCAACTCCATCCCTTCACCTCATTCTTGGCCTTCCCCTCCCTCTCCCTCTCTACACCCCACCTGCATACACCCTCTTAGTCAGTCTTTCATTCTCCATTCTCTCCACATGTCCAAACCACCTCAGTGTATTTCTCCTAATCTTCTCAACCACATCCACATCCACCCCACAATGTTCCTTTTCTTCATTCGTCAACCTGTCCCACCATGTCACTCCACATGATCCTCTCAAGTAACTCATTTCCACTGCTCTCACTCTTGACTTGTTACCCTCTAGCAAGGCCCATGCCTCACTTCCATACGTAAGGGTTGGGATCACGATACTATCATGCAGTGACTTCTTGACTTCCATACTCTTGCTATCAAGATCAATTACCATTTTTACTCTAACTACCATACTTTTTTTCCCCTAGTCTATAATGTACAGTATTTTTCTATTCTCATGGTGGTAAACAATTATTTTCTGTTGACTGTTTCCCCCCTTGCTGTTAGCATCATGCTACTTATGCCTCACCGACGATTGTCATGGGGGACTTGCTAAAACTTACTCGATCTTGGGTAACTTAGATTAAATAGCTAGGTTAGGTTAGGTTACATTAAATTGCTAGGTTGGGTTAGATTAAACTGCTAGGTTGGGTTAGATTAAACTGCTAGGTTAGTTTAAATTGTAAGGTTAGGAAGAAGTACTAAATGGCGACCGGAACGTATGTTGGACGTGGCGGATCCGCCATTACATTCAAGGAACAATTGATACGGCAGAAGCAGCATGGCTAGAAACAACAGAGATAGAAATCTAGTGTGAAACATTCACTTACCACCCAAAAAAATAACCAGAAAAACATTAAAAAATATCAGGAAGAAGAATAACTGATTTGGCAAGGTGCTTCAGCTGCTTAAAGAACATGTGTACCAAATTATTTTACTCAGTTTTATTTCATCTGATGGAACTGCCCATCTACAACTTAGATGCTATGTCACTGGTATATAAACTTCAATGAGGTAGAAATGAGTTTCCTTGTGTGTTAATTTAATCTAACTTCCAATGAGTCTCCTTGGTAGCTGGTTTAATCTACCTCCCAATGAGTCCCCTTGGTAGCTATTTTAATCTACCTTCTCTTTGGTAGCCAGTTTAATCTATCTTCTAACTCTTTGGTAGCCAGTATAATCTATCTTCTAATGAGTCTCCTTGGTAGCTAGTTTAATCTACCTTCTCATGAGTCTCCTTGGTAGCTAGTTTAATTGAAGTTACCTCCCAATGAGTCGCCTTGCTTGTTAATCTACCTTCCAATGAGTCCTTGGCTGCTAATTTAATCTACCTTCCAGTGAGTCTCCTTGGTTGCTAATATACCATCCAATGAGTCTCTTTGGTAGCTAGTTTAATCAACCTTCTAATGTGTCTCCTTGGTAGCTAGTGTAATCTACCTTGAGTCTCCTTGGTAGCTAGTGTAATCTACCTTCCAATAAGTCTCCTTGGTTGTTAGTTTAATCTACCTTCCAGTAAGTCTCCTTGGCTGCTAATTTAATATACCATCCAATGAGTCTCTTTGGTTGCTAGTTTAATCTACCTTTCAGCCTGTCAACCCTGGCTGTCAACTAAGCTGAAAGGGTTATGGATTAGTTTGGTTATTATTAGGTCAGTTTAGGTCACTCATTATATTGTTAGGTGAACTATGCTCTAATTCACCCTTTTCCTTACATTTCACAAACACTGAGTTTCAAGCTGGGAGTGCTGTACTGAAATTTATAATCAATAATATCTGTGTACATTTGGGCATACCGTAGTAATTTTGTAATTAAATGATAAAACATGATACTCAGAGAATACATGCAAATAAGGTACTACAGTGATTAATCTACACAAAACAATGTATCACAGTCAAAACAGGCACAATAAATTCTGGCATTTAAATTCTTATTACAACTCCCCAACTCTTCCCCACTTCCTGTAAATCATCAATTGCTACAGAATGTTGAATAAAAGCAGGAATCCACTGCCACACCAACTTTATTCAATAACAACGTTCATGAAGTAACTAATTCTGCATGAAACATCCTGAAACAGAGTAAATATGAGTAAAACTTAAGGCCGGCCGGCATTATAACCAGCTGATGCTCTCTCTCCCAGCCATTGATCCACTCCACGCCTCCGACTCCACCTACATTTGCTCCATTTCCGCCACACTTCCACAACATTTCCATCAACCTCCAGTGCCAAAATATATGAAAGGTGCTGATGAAAGTGCGGTGCTAGTCTATCAACAGGAATGTACAGGAGCGAGCGTAGAATTACCTCCGAAACAAGCAGCTCCGTGAAGTTCGCTCCCTTCGCTTGTGTGCTCCTGCCTCAGTGCGCAGGCGCAGGGTGCTCACTTATGGCGCTAACTTGGCCCTTTATGAATTTTCCCCTACTAATTTTTTACTTTAGAATTAATTCAGACTGGATGTGTTTAGCAGCATCACTAGCATATGAAGTGATGAGGTTTTGGGCAATAAGTAAATAAATTTTAGGGAATACACGACAAAAATAGGACCTTAATATCAACTTAAAACGACGAAAATTATATAATACTCTGAGGCCGTTTCTTTACTTCGTGGAATGTTAAACTACATACCGAAATCCTGATAAGATTTATTTCATATGCAGTAACTATATACACTTTAAAAATCTTGACTCTGCGTTTATATTTTACCCTTGGACAAAGTAAAGAATTATTTCCGTAACCACAAACAAATCGTTTCCATGTCTTCTGCCATCAAACTTGCATCCCTCCTACTCACACAACTGTCATTCATATACCTCTCAACAGAATCTCCCAACCTTATTCTCTGCATCCCTCCAACTCACACAACTGTCATTCATATACCTCTCAACAGAATCTCCCAACCTTATTCTCTCCCCTTCCACCTCACTCATATTTCCCAGGCAATTTCTTATTCACCAGGCTGACTTTATTTATACCATAGGCTGGCATGCATCATATCCTCATACAAAAGGCTCCCATGTTAGTTTCAAGTGTTGGTGTCAGGTTTATCATATCAAGGAAGAATTGCCTGAAAGATAGAAAATAACTCATTTTAATATACCAATATTTAAATTTACTTTGCCCACTGTTAATAAAAGCCCCATATTCCTTGCATTTTTGAAGCAGCAGTCGCGTATTCCTCACCACTGTAACAAAGCAGACTCCTTAAATCCTCCCTGGAGGGGCACGGTGGCTCAGAGGTTGAGCATCGAGCTTGGGACCGGGGGATCGCGAGTTCGAGCAACGCCCGGGACTGCCGTGCCGGGAGGGGTAGCGCTCTCCTGTTACCTAGCGGGGCTATATGATCTCATTGTAAGGTCTAGCTCGGGGATTCTTTAATCCCTTAAATCCTCCTAGCCCACCCTATCACAAGGTTTCTCCCAATCCATTAATGCAACATGCAACTTCTTTACAATACAGTATACACTCAGTTTATATCTGCTTATTTCATATCTGTTATACAGATATGGTCCAGAAACCCACTGCTCCTCACCTTTATTGTCCTGTATCATTTTCTTTGATTCTTCACACACTCTCTGTAAGCACTCTAACATATACTTTCCCCAGTATATCATCTCAACATCTTTTTCTCACCTAAGAATGTGGTGCAGAAGGGTCATTGGAGCAAGAAAATGAAAACATGACAGAGGGAAAACTAACCAACATCAAGCTCTTTGTACAGATGAGCTATAAATGTTCTCCAGTCTTCTGCTACTCACAAAGCATTATGTTGTCAGCCTTGTCAACAGTGTAGGCAAGATGCTGACAACAATGGGGGAAACTCTCTGTGCATTTAAATTGATAGTATAAGTTGTTGGACTGACTCTAGCTTACAGGTATTGTGAAGTGCATGTCTGTGAATAGTTATGCTGATAGGTGATCAGGATTTGGGGGGCTTGAATGGTTAGCTAGTGAGAACACTGAGCTTACAGCTGATAATTCTTCCTCTATCATATATATATATATATTTTTTTTTCTTTAATGAAAGAAAGAAGCACCTAAAGTCCAGGAGCCTGCAACATTGTTCCCTCCAAGAAAAACAAAAACAAGATAAAGCCAAATTCAAGATCCATTCATTTTGAGTTGCCTAGACACACTGCGTTTGAAAGACTGGAGATCATTGACAGTAGGGAATACAGAAGGAGACAGTTCCAGAATTAACCTGTTGCATACATGAAGGACTGGGAGTAACGGTTAACTCTTGCATTAGAATGCTGGACAGAAAAGGGATGAGAGTTTGTTGCTAGATGGGTGCTATGCACCCACTATAGTGGTGGAGGGATGCAAGCAGACAGTTCAGAGAAGCAGTGACCACTGAAGAAGCAATAGAAAAAGAGATAAAGATGCATCAGTACGGCAAACAGACAGAGGTTGAAGGGAGTCAGTAAGAGGAGTAGAGTTTGGGTCTGTGGACCCTACCTCACCCCATCCTTGGGTGAGGTTGGGATGATGATGATGATAAGAAGTAATGCACTCCATCCTTTCCCTAATCTCTCTTGAGTCTGGGATGCTTCTTCCCATCACCACTTAAAATGCTTGGGTGGTGTCAAAAGATGGCCATGTCCTTCTTCCTCAGAGTGCTTCAGTGAAGGGAGAAGGCAGTGAAAAATCAACACAACCTGGAGGCAGAAAGGAGACTGAGATGGTTTGGACACGGTGAGGAGACCCAGTAAGTTGGCTTGGAAGGTGTGGAAATATAGAGGTACCAGGCCAACAATGAAGTGGTAAATTTATGAAGGCCTAGGAGCATTATTGGAGACCTGGCACTGAACAAAGCAAGGTGGAGGAATGCTATCGGGTGAATTCAGCAGACCAGAGCTATATGGAAAACAGACATCATTATAATCATCCAGAGCTCTTTTTCCAACTAACGATAGGGTGAGGTAGGGTCCATAGAGCAAGAAAAACTAACAAAAAGTCTGTCCAATTAAACAGGCACCCCCACTCATTCCCTTACAATTCAAGCCACTGGAATACTGACTCCAACCCTCAGGCATAAACATCCACACTGAAAATGATTAAAACATTATGGCACTCTATGCTGCCATATGGAAGGCTAAATAATACGGGAGGTATAGCGTTGTTTTTTACTTAAATGCAAACATACCTGTACTGTTTGGAGACTATGCATGGATGATTTTATGACTATACTGTATCTGTGTACGGTGAAAGAGTATCTTAATTATACCACCTCATAATGATTATTATAAAAAATCATCTTTTATACTGGCATTCATTTGTGATTTTTGTGTCAGCAAGGTCATTTGGTAATAGCCTCATGTGATAAATTGTAATTAAAATAAACATATTAGTCTAGATATCATGCATATGCTGCTCTATTTACATTATGATTAAAGTACAGTACTTACAACTGTCAGAAAAAATATTTAAACGTTTCATACTGTACAATGCCCCTCCCCTGTATCATTAATATGAGTACTGGCATTACCATACACAAAGCTCATAAAAACTATACAGTTCTCTGACTCTGAATTACCTAACACTAGCTCATCACTAGTTATATTTTCCAAATCTGTTGTCCTGCATCTATCTAATCAATTAAATTACAGTAAATTATTAACATCTTAAAAATAAAAGCAATGCATCCTAATCACTATGCATTTCTGTTTTCCAACACAATAAAAAACCCAACAGCAGCCAATCTCACTTTACTCCCTTTGAGGTGTAGGGTTCTGAAGCTAGACCAGCACAGTCAACTACATTTAAGGGTAGGAGACCAGCCTACCTGCCTTGGAGGTATTATATGACTGAAAATCCTCCAGTCACCCTTTGTGGATCAAACTCATACAAGGCTGTTACCCCAACTGGGATATTCTAATCACTAGACCACCAAGTGCCTGATGGTCTCATGGACAGAACAAGGATGAGGTCATTAAAAATACCAGATACAGTAACAGTTACTTGTGTGGCCTTACTGAAGGATATCACACCAACCAAACCTACCCTGAGGTGCCACAGCCACTAACCACAACTCGTGGGCTATGGGTCCCTGATCCCCTATGTATTTACCTATTTGTATTTACCTACAGTATTTGTAGTATACAGGAATTGAGCTAAGCTCGTGTTGTCCCGTCTCCATATCTACATTCATCTAATCTAGTTTTAAATACATGATGTTTTTCGCCTGCACCACCTCTTCGTCTAAGTCATTCCAAATACTTATGCTTCTGTTCGGGAAACTGAACCTTTTGAGATCATTAAGACATCTACTTTTCCTCAACTTGAAGCCATGACCTCTTGTTCTTCCATCATCCAACACAAAAAGATCCTCTCTATCCACCCTTTCCAATTCTCTTACATTTCTAAATATCGTGATCAAGTCACCTCTTTCCCTTCTCTCGCGCAATGTTGGTAACTTCAATTTTTCCAATCTCTCCTCGTAGGTGAGTTCCCTTAAACACGGTATCATCATCGTTGCCATCCGCTGAACCCTTTCTAGTTTATCAATATGCTTCTTCAAATGAGGTGACCATACCACCGCCGCATACTCTAGTCTTGGTCTTATCATGGTCGCTATCAACTCCCTCAACATTTCCTCATCCATATAATTAAAAGCCACTCTCATGTTGGTCAGTAATCCATAAGTTCCCCCAATAATTTTGTTTATATGCTTTTCTGGTGACAAGTCATCCCAAATGATCACTCCCAAGTCTTTCTCATCCTTTCTTTTACTAATCATCTCATTGCCCATTTTATATATCCAGTGTGGTCTTCTTTCACTTATACCCATTTCTAATACATGACACTTCTTGGCATTAAAGTCCATTTTCCAAGTCTGGCTCCAGCTGTGTAGTTTGTCCAAGTCGTCTTCCAGTTCTTTACAACTATCAATACATTTAATATGTTTCATAATTTTAGCATCATCTGCAAACATACTCATGTAACTATTCAAACCCTCTGGCAAATCATTTACATATATCAGAAACATTACTGGGGCCAGGACAGAGCCCTGGGGTACTCCACTAGTCACATTTCTCCATTGTGAAACCTTGTCTCTTATTACTGTTCTCATCTGCCTTCCTATCAAATAATCTCCCATCCACTTTAATAGTTTCCCATGCACCCCTCCAAATGTCCTCAACTCCCACAATAGTCTCTTATAGGGTACCCTGTCAAATGCTTTCTTAAGATCAAGATAGACAGTCCGCCCATCCCTCTCTCTCCTGTACGACATCTGTTACCCTACTATAGAAACTTAGTAGGTTAGTAATACATGATCTTTCTTCCCTAAAACCAAACTGTCTTGGTGTTATCACTTCATTTTCTTCTAAATACTTTACCCATCTTTTTCTAATAACTTTCTCACAGATTTTACAAACAATACTAGTAAGTGACACAGGTCTATAATTAAGTGGATCCTCCCTATCTCCTCCCTTAAAGATTGGCACAATACTTGCTCTTTTCCAATCTTTAGGTAAATGTCCATTTTCAAGCGAGGTTTTGATAATGACATAAACTGGCCACACTAACTGGTTGGCACATTCCTTCAGGATCCATCCAGCCACACCATCTGGTCCCAATGCTTTTCTCACATCCAAATCCTTCATCAGCTGTAGCACCTCATCCATGTCAACTGTAATTTCGGTCATTCTCGTCAGCCTGGGTTCCATTTCAGGCTCCTTAAATTCGTCTTCCAATACATAAACTGACTGCAGCTTGTTGTTCATTATTTCACACAAGTCTTCCTTTCTTTCGTATGTTTCATCTCCATCCCTCAGTCGTATTATACTGTCCTTAACTTTCATTTTGCCATTTACAAACCTATAAAATAGTTTCGGCTCTTTTTTACAGTTAGATACAATATCTTTTTCGTATTCCTTTCCTCTTCTCTCCGTACCCTTACATATTCATTTCTAACCTGCTTGTACTCCTCCCAAGCCCTTTCACTATACCTTCTTCTCACTTTATTCCATGCTTTTTTTCTTGCCTCTTGTGCCATCCTACATCTGTTGTTAAACCATTCTTTCTTCCTTTCCATAGCTGCAGAAAATTTTGGGACATACTTAGTAACTCCTGTTTTATATACTTCTATCAAAAACTCATATTTCTCATCAACATTTGTGATCATATTCATTTTACTCCATTCTACATTTTGGAAAAAGTTCCTCAGGGAAGCAAAGTCTGCCTTCCCATAATTGTATCTATTTTCTCTGTGTTTTTCATCTCTTTCTCCTTCCCTCACTCCTACCACGTCCATCTCAATTACCAGATGATCACTTTTACCAAAGGGGCAATGGTAGGTTATGTTTCTCACATCATTTGGGTCCTTTGTGAATAGTAGGTCAAGCCTGGATGGTTCATCAACACCCCTAATTCTTGTGTTTTCTTTGATCAACTGGGTTAACATGTTTTCCATCATCAATTCCATTAATTTATTTCCCCATGATTCTTCATTGTTCCCAGCATCCATACTTTCCCAATCAACTTCTCTACAGTTAAAATCTCCCATTAATATTATTCTATTTCTTCGTTCAATTAACATTTTTAGCCTAATAATGGATTCACTTATTAACTGTTCGTAATCTTCCTTTGTCCATGCCCTAGTTTTGGGGGGCATAAAAAAAACTATTACATCCGTTTTTTCTCCATAATTGTCCTCTATTACAACTCCCAAAAGTTCAGCCTTAGTATTTTCAATTTCTATATTCTTTACTCTTAGGTCATTATGGGTTAATATCACTATTCCTCCCCCAAATTTGCCTTCTCTGTCCTTCCTCCAAATCTTATAATTATTACAGCCAAATAATTTCATATCGACATCTCGGGGCAATTTAGTTTCTACTAGGCAAACAATTTCAGGTTTATTTTCATTTAAATAGTCTCCAATTTCCCCTTTCTTAGATATTAATCCATCTACGTTACTGTACATGATGCTCAGATTTGCTGCACTGTTGTTATCTTTACTTGCTCTTCTCTTTTTCATATTCATATCCATCCCCTTTGTGTCCTTCACGTCTAGTTCTTCACATACCACTTCATTGCTTTCATATCCATCACTCTCCAAAAAAAAGTTTTACGTTCTTCCTCTGTCCTCCTGTCATTTTTTTCCTTTACTTGGTCCTTCAAAGATTTTAAAACTTCTCTTTCTTCTTCATTCAAGTCTTTTCTTACTATAATATTTTCCATTCCTGCCTCTTTACTTAGTTTCCAGGTCACCTTAAGTATGTCATTTACAACACTTTCTGAAGACATCCTAACTCTCATTGGTCTTGCTTCCCCTTTCTTATATGGCCCTATCCTCCTTACTTCCTCAATTTCTTTTTCCCACTTGTTTCCTTCAGAATCGATCTTGTCCAATATTTGCCTCACCTGATTTGAGTCTCTCTCGAGTCTCACAGACCTTTTTCTTCTTCCTCCCTGTTTCCAAATATTATCACACATCTGTTCCTTTCTACTGTTTCTCTCACTATTTTCTCTTTTTTCAATATTTTCACTACATTTTCTTCCATTTTTTCTTGTTCATTTCCCTTTCTTCCTGAATAATTTCCCTTAAACTGACCACTTCTTTCTGTTCTTCTTCCACATGTGCCCACTTTGCCTTTTGCTCTTCTAACACACTACTTACCTTCTCTGTTTTGTTACTACTCTCTTCTAGTTTTCTCCGTAATTCAATATTTTCTCGTTTCAAATTCTCGATCTCCTGGTTCGCTGTCTCATTGGCCTGTATCAGACTCTGTATAGTATTTTCGTTTTTTTCAGGCATGTTTCTTGATACTAGATCTTCCACTTTCTTTTCTAGACCACTAATTCTCATAATCAACGTTTTAACCAGATCCATTACATTTGTTTCACTGTCAAATCCTGGAAATTCCGATTCCCCAATGTTTACATTGGCATCCATGTTTAAGGTCGTTTGCAGTACTAAACTGAACAGCTGTTCCCAAAATTCCTATAAAAACATTCATGTATACTTAATGACAATAATTCTTTACATTTTTTATAATAACTTGCAATACTTAAAATTTTGAACAAAACTGGAGACAGGACAATTCCTGAGAACTACTTAAGGTTTGTTGAGAGGCGGTTTGAGACACGTCTTCTCGCTGTGGCTGCTGCTCCGTGTCTGCAGGTGAGTAGGTCCTGTGGCTAATCTCCTCTGTTTCTTTAACCGAGTACAAATAAACCGAAGTTTACTGTATGAACCAAGTCTGAGGAAACTAAATCATCCAAGGGATTCAGAATGGCATCATGGAAAGTGGGTAGCTTGAGGGATAGAGGGGGGGGAAAAGGGGTGGAGACCTTGAGCAGGTGGTGGGTGGATGTCGGATGCAAACAGGAAGCTAGGTTTCCAGGAAAATTAGAAAGAATGATTGGTGCGAAGGATTGTAGGGCAAGTTATTTTGGAAGGGATGAGTGAACAGATAGGGTAGGGTAAGTGTGCTTGTAGAAGAGAGATTAATGGAATATATTACAAATATAGTGGAAGTACAAGTAAATCAACAAATGTAGTGGAAGTACAAGTAAATCTTTTGATTCTAGCCTCCACAAAAAGTGATTTTTAACTGTTAGGTTAGGTGTTGTTATGTTTTACATGTCAAATATTCACCAACTTCTGGCTTGCCCTGGTGTATGTGAGCAAGTTGGAGGGGCAGGGGGGGGGGGGGTAGGAGGAGACTGAAAATGAGATGGTGTGATGGAGCAGGGACTATATGAACGAGGGGGAGGGGGAAGAGAGAGAGAGAAAGAGCAGCCTGATGGCAAAGAAAAAAAAAAACTAGCAAATAGGTAATTTAGTGTTGGCCACTCTTTCTAATATGGGGAGATAGATAGATGGCCAGACTGTCCGATAAGACTGCACAAGTGAACTCAACCTCTCCACTCTGATGTATTTTCATTTTATTCCTACTTCCTTCAGCTGCTTTTATTCATCTTGGGAGATATATTTCCCCCTGAAGACATTAGATACAGGCCTCACTAACCCCTTCTATAAGAGAAGTTTCCTAAGTTACATAAAATCATCTGGAAATAGCAAGAATAAACCAGAATAACACATCACTAAATTAAGGACAATAATAACAACTAGTTAAATATTTCATAAACACTCTGTCAATACCTTGCTTACATTAACTTGGCTCTGGTTTTTGTTCCTTTGCACGTTATTTCAGGTAGCTGAGTGGCAGAAAAAGATGATGCCAGGGCTCCATATATAGTGGAGCCCCTCAGGTAGCGTTTTTTTGGGTAGCGAATCCATGGATAGCGACAGGAATGAAACTATCTCATAGTGATTAATGCTGCACGGTTAGCGAAAATCCGCTAGGCATTTAACACGTAGCGAGCTGGTAACACTGATAGTGAGTGCGAGTCTATCTTCATTCACACACACCACAAAGCCAGCAGAAGACAGGGCGTGTGTGCTGGGCATTCCCCAGGCCCTGTTTCCCCCCTTACTGTCATTTTAATCAGCCAACACCCCACTGACTGGGCTAATGTATGGCCCGGCCTTCACTATAGGTGAAGGAAATCTTTAAACTAACCAACTATCATCATTCAGTTCATTGACCCATGTGGAGTGAAAGTACGTATCTTAAGCTTTTCTTATAACTAATCTCCAACTATCTCTCTCCTACCAAGTTTTACAGTTTTAAATCTTTCCTTTACCTTTACTTTTCTCTTGGGGGAATGCCGGTATCTAGGCGATACTGACGGGTGGAAGGTGAACCTCCCCGCAGTTACCCCAAGAAGAAGATTGTTTATCCATGCGCAGCACATTCATTCGACTTGTCACAGTCTCGCTACTGTTAAAGTTTTTTGTGACCTTCCATTTATTGTCTGGCTACTGAGTGTTCTAATATCATGGCTTCAACTTCGGGGGCTGGCCCAAGTGGTGGTGGTGGCCCAGGCAAAAAACAGGAAGTGCTGGTAATGTAAAAGTGACCGAAAAGGCCAAACAATACATGCGTGGCAAGCCAAAGAAACAATACTGCATGAAGGAAAAGAAAAAGATAATTTTTTGAATACAGTATGTAGTAAACATTTATCTTATTACAGTACTGAAGAAATATGACGTGATACTGATGGGTAATGGAGGAAATTAGGGGTATAGCTGAAGGAGTCCAGGACTGTATTAATTTTTTTAGGTAAGAAGTTTGCCCCTCGGGTAGCGATTTCATGGATAGCGGCCATTTTGGTGGACTAATAAGGTCGCTAACCAAGGGGCCCCACTGTATACAGTACTGTACTTTCCCTAACACTTCTTTGTGACTAGCACCATATTTCAGTGTTCATCAAAGGGCACTGTATTCTAGTGTTCATCAAATGGCACCATATTCCAGTGTTCATCAATTGGCACCATATTCTAGTGTTCATCAATTGGTTCAGCTCAGCATTCATGATGGAGAGATGGCAATTTTAAGCTAAGTTAGCATAAAAAAGGCTATAGCTAAACATGACAAAGACAAGGAGGGCTATTTTCCGACACGTTGTACGGACCACTCCTGTTGGCAGAGGGGACAGCGGTTGTTCTGCTTCACCCACAGGCTCATGCAGCAGTTGTGGAAGGAGTGGTTGCACTCTCCCCAGATCACCACACAATCGTCTTGCTTGTTTTCCCCTTGACATCTCAAGCACGCATCTGCAACCAAAATTGCATAAATTAATAAATGTATAGACCATTATTATACTCTTTTTACCTTAACTTGGCCCAATTTCTATCCTTTCGTGGCTTTGGCAGAGAAAGACAGTACTGCAGCTTTCATGACTAACATCATATTCTACTGTTACCCTACTGCTAAAACTCAGCACTGATGATGGAGAGAGATGAATTTCAGGCCAGTTTAAAGTGAATTGAATAAAATAGTGGTCACATCTTCCCACAATCAACACGGTCATCTAGCTTGTTCTCTCCCCGACATCTCAACCACATGCCTGCAACCAACCACACCACAATTTACCTAAGTAATCCCTCCAATATCCGATGTAATAGAGCCAAAGGCATGTCCGGAAATAGGGTCTGTCTGGAAACTGGGCCTGAGCCTTCTGGACAGGTACTTATGGACTCTAACCCAGCCTAACTCAGAAAATCACCTACATAACTCCCTACCGGATATGCATAGCACCTATTTAAGACACAAATAAGGGACAGAAAGCATGAAATAAATGAAAAGGAACAAGAGAATGAGGAATTAGAGGTGAGTATGGAAAATATATAGCAGCTGACAGGGTACTGTAACTCCCTACCAGACATGAACAGCACCTATTTAGACCCTATTCACACAAATAAGAGATACAAAGCATGAAATAAATGAAATGGAACCAGAGACTGAGGAATTAGAGGTATGAAAAATATTTAGCAGTTGCCAGCATACTTACAACACATCCATGGTTGTTATGAAGATTAACCCACCTCCTCTAAGGCTCTGACAGTGGTGAAAACACTCTTGAAGCACATACAGTAATCCAATATTGTGCTGCACTTAATCCTTTACACGGTGAATTATAAATGTTTAACACTGTACACTCTGTTCTTACTTGTGCCATGCCAGTTTGCACTCTGAACTAAACCTTTTGTACTCTCAATTCAAATTTCTTAACACTGCACAAAAAAAAACAAAAAACTGCACAATGCTATAAATTCCCACGTGGTCTAGTGGCAAGGTATTGCACTTTATTCACTATTTATTCACAAAAACAAGCATGAGCGGCAGCCACTGCAACCAGCCCCTAGTCACAATGGTAGTTAGGTGGACACTGGGGAGAGGAAGACGCAGGGGGATGGCCTACTTTGTGCAAAAACACAGCTGTTCAGCACTGTTGTCCAAGGTACTCACTATGAAGAGTGACAATGTTGTTCAGGTGGCTGGAAGGGGAAGGGGGGAAGCATCCGAGGCTAAGGTCCTAGAGAAGGGGACTAAGTGCCTCTAACCCCTCTGGGGCTGAGCTAGGCCTCAAAACCCTCAAACTCCCCATCATCATCAGGACTAGGGAGGTGGAGGCTGAGTGCACAGGTACAGCAATCATGTTGACATTTGTCACCATGTGGGAACTTCAAATGGAG
>JAGKTI010000601.1:13241-25740 GCA_018397915.1 Birgus latro | reverse complement strand
GGAAGAAAAAGTTAACAGATGGAGAGAACACTTTAAAGAACTGTTGAATATAGAGAATGAAAGTAATGCAAGTATAAGTGGCTGGGGAATGGTGGGGAGAAGGTGGGTTGTGAGAAGAGAGGAAGAAATCAGTTGGATGGAAGTGGCAGAAGCAATGAAGAAAGCTAAAATGGGGAAAGCCCCAGGAATTGATGGAGTGTATGGTGAAATGCTGAAGCATGGGGGAGAGATAGTAACAGAATGGATGTGGAAGGTGTGCAGATTGGCCTGGGAGGAAGGTAGAGTCCCGGAGGATTGGAAGTCAGGTATAATTATTCCTCTGTACAAAGGAAAAGGGGAAAAAGAAGTGTGTGGTAATCATAGGGGCATTTGCCTTCTTAGTGTAATAGGAAAAGTATAAAGTATATGATAGGATACTTACTGACAAAGTTAGGGAAATAACAGAGGAATTAGTTGGAGAAGAACAGGGAGGTTTTAGGAAGGGAAGAGGTTGTGTAGACCAGATATTCATTCTTCGATCTTTAGTGGAAAAGTTTCTAGAGAAGGGGAAGAAGTTGCCTGCAGCCTTCATGGATTTGGAGAAAGCATATGACAGGGTGGATAGACAAGGACTGTGGAAAGTATTAAGAATATATGGAATGGATGGGAAGTTGTTGAAGGAAGTGAAGAGTATGTATGAGGGTACTAAGGCTGCAGTGCGTGTGGATGGCAAACTGAGTGAATCTTTCCATTTGAAGGTTGGATTGAAACAAGGATGTGTCATGTAGCCATGGTTGTTCAATCTGTACATGGATGGGATAAAAGAGATACAAGGTCAGGTAGTGGATGTTGTAGTGGCCCTTGTGAGGGAGGGCAGTGTTTGGAAACTACCTGTACTGTTGTTTGCAGATGATACTGCATTGCTGAGTGAAGATGAAGGGGAGCTGCAAGGTTTGGTAGAGTGTGTAAGAAATGGAATCTAAAGGTGAATGTAGGGAAGAGTAAAGTGATGGTCTTCGAGAGAAATGAAGCCAGTGAATGTACAGTGAGATTAGATGGGGAGGATATGGAGAACTTCAGTGCATTTAAGTACTTGGGTAGTGTGATGAGTAAGGATGGAAGTCTGGAGGGTGAAGTGCTTGAAAGGGTGCAGCAAGGAAGGAAGGTTGCTGGTTCGTTGAAAGCAGTGATAAGAAACAGGGAAGTAAGCATGGAAGTGAAAAAGTTGTTACATGACAGTATTGTGATACCAACTCTAACATGTGGAAGTGAAGCTTGAACCCTGTTGGAATTACAGAAGTCAAGAGTGAGAGCAGTGGAAATGAGTTATTTGAGAGAAGCATGTGGAGTCACATGGAGAGACAGACTAACAAAAGGAAGTGAAGGAGCGCTGTGGTGTGGATGTGGACGCGATAGGAAGTGTTAGGGTGGTTTGGGCATGTGGAGAGGATGGAGAGTGAAAGACTGACGAGGAGAGTGTATGTGAGTGAGGTGAAGGGGGGGAGAGGGAGGGGGAGGCTGAGGATGAGATGGAGAGGTACATGAGAGAGGGGGACGTGAGTTTGGAGCGGGGTAGTGAAATGGCGGGGGACAGAGCGACATGGAGGCAATTTGTTTGTGGCCACCCCATGCGGGATTGAGGCGTCTGGCAATAGATAGATAGACAGAATAGTTGTATGTCCCTGAGAGGCACTGTACAAGAAATAAACCCTAATCATCCCTTGCCTGTACAGTAAACCATTGTGAGTCATCTGACTGGAATGCCTCAACCCACTAGACCACCAAGTGTAAATCTGTACTAACCAAAGTCATCTGCAGCTTAATGAAAAAGTAAAGAATGACAGGTGTGTTAGCGCAGAGACACGGATATGATACTTCTACACGAGAAAACATAAATTGTGGTGGGCACCGAGAAAGAAAACACAGGATGAAACAGTGCTTTATATGCAATGTAGATGACAAGATTATGATGGGGTTTAGGAGATATCTGCTATTAACTATCCTTATAAATCTACCCTAATCACATAGCTATGGCCCAACAAGACTGGACTAAACAATTTAGATACGGTAAGATTTTAAAACACGGCCAGTGAAAATCTGTCCAACATCAGCAGTAGGCCTAATCTAAGAAAAATAACAAATACCCTGGAACAAACACATTCTAATTCACAAATTTAGGTGTATATTAAGTTTCAGCAGAAAAATTTATGTCTTGTTTAAATATGTTGCATGAAATTTTCCAACCAAATTAGTGGAGATCTTCTACATGACTTTTCCATTGCATATGCTTCATCTTGTACTTAATACAGTATAAGTAGGGGGGAGGGGGATTCTACAGCTCCTGGCTCTGTCTGCTATTGAATATATAACACTCTGAAAGTAGGAGAGAGTAGGTTTGGTCAGGGTAGGTGGTAAATGTTAAGTTTCTGCCCCAAACTGCACAAAAAAATTTTTGTTTTTGGCATTTTAAGGCTGAATTAGAGGGGGTCTTCTCTATGACTTTTCTGGCACAAATGCTTCATTTAGTACTTCATAGATAAGGAGAGGGGAAGGGATTATTCAACCCCTATCAGTGTTATGTATTGTCTACATTTAAATAACCTAAGCTAACTGAATTTTCATGTACAGTATATGCATTACTGGATGTAGCTGAACTGTAGAATTTCCCTCCCAATCTTATTTACTGTATTAAGTGTTAAATGAAGCATTTCTGCCAAAAAAGTTATAGGAAAGATCTCTAATTCAGCCTTTTTTTTTTTTTTTTTAGCTTAAACTTAATATGTTAGGTTACGTTAGGTTATTTCAATGCGGACACGATATAGTGTACAGATAGGAGTTGAATAATACCCTTTTCTGTATTTACTAGATACTAAGTGAAACATTTTTTTAAGGAACTTGTAGAGATGATCTATAATTTGGACTGAAAATGTAAAAAGGTATATATTTATTTTTTGACTGAAACTTAATATTTACTTAAAGACTTAGGACCTGTGCCAAATCATTAATACAATTTATGCAAGTTCCGTGGAATTCAACAGTATGACTCTCTTGCAACACAAAGACAATACCAAAATCTGAAATAGCATCAAGACGTACCCGTGACTTGCACACGACAAATGGCACAGGTATCACACTCCACATCCCAGCTCCACATGGCCACCGCGTTCCACTTCTTCAGGGTGAACATTTTATCAGGCTTTTGGGTGTCGCTGGTAATGTTCTCCGCGTCGCCATCGTTAATTTCTGCGTCGTTGTTGTTCATATTGGCAGTGTCACTCAGCTTGTTTACCTCCAGTGCGTCGCTTAGACTGACAGGACCTGTGTCAAAGTTACCAAGTCAGGTTTCATTGAATACTAAACTCGCTTCAAAATAGCTTAATTATCGCTAAAAACAAAACCATGAACAAAACATCACAGAAAAACAACAGAAAAGTGCAAAAAGCTACGTAAATTCTCCCGATTACCTCTTGATTTCTAAGTGGTTATCGTTACATATTTAGGCTAATTTGAAGAATATCTCGGTTGAAGCAATGTAAAACCTAGAAACGCTGACGGAGGTCGTTCGCTCATGGTCACTGGTTCGCTCTTACCTTTCTTTTGGGTAGCCAATTTTGTGTGCACTGCCTGCTAAGAGTATGGCTGCAACCACAAATGTAGTGTCATACGGCTACATTTGTTAAAAGTAGTTCACTACCGCTGCTTTAATGCATATAGGTGTTTTTTAAAGGTTATATTTCCGGACCGCAGTAATTATATAGCTGGCATTTCGTATTCATGCTTATATCAAAATTTGTTTGTCAACCCCGGTTCATCTGATAGAAATGTCGAGTCTGCCTGTACAGTCAGAATACATCTGAGATGCGAGTTAGGGCTTTCACTTACCCAAATGGCATTTATTGTATAGTAATTTAATTCTCCGGATTGGCTGATTGATTGAAATGTGCGGCCTATTGTTGTAAAAGTATACGGAGTCTATTGCACAACAAAGGAGATGGTGGGTCTTACCACTCACCTATTACTAACTAGGTTACGCACTGTTTTTTTTATCAGATGTTCTTCATTACTAAATTTATCCTTGCTAAATATCAGAGGACAGTCGCAGCTCCCATCACTGTACGTAATTAAAATCGGTCTGTTTTTATCTGAGAATTAAGACCAGTGATCAGTGATATAGCTTTTGTATAAATGAACGCATCAGAGGCCTAACAGCGGAACTGATTTAAAGATACAAAAAAGTTTTTTTTTTTTTTTTTAGCACGTCTTGCTCTGAATCACTTGACCTTTGCCATGGTCAGTTGCCCCGCCCCTGCTGGGTCTTAGGGGCCATATGGTTTGAATGAACTTACATAGTGGTTTAGAAAATCGGAATGAACCTCACAGAACCGACTCAAGTATTGCGAAGGGAACACTTTTGGTCTGATCCCTCACAGTGAACCTGCCTAGTAGTATAGCTCCACTGATCACTGGAATGCACAAGCTTCTTCGCCACGGCAAGGCAGTGTTCCGTCGAAGAAGATAATTTTGTTAAACAGGCCGAAAATAATAAAGTCAGAACGAGTTATTCCGAAAATAACAATAAATTTGAAGACAACTGTTCCGATGGGCCGAAATAAACAAGACAAAGACAAATATCCAGAAAATAACAAATCTGAGACATTAAACAACCAGAGGATAAAGTCAGTGGTGCTCAGGCCTCTTCCGTGATAGAGGGAAGGCAGGGAAGTGAGTAGGGGAGGCGATAAAAATGGTAGGCTTGAGTCTTGTTGGCGCTGGAGTTTTGGCAAGATGGAGTCCAAACTTCGTAATGGATTAGTGAGCCGGGCCAGCTATGAAGGGGGGTTCCCTGCCCCACCTGGATATTTTCCACCAGAACGGTTTTGCCTTCCATTTTCAGTTTAAATTGTATTTTATGAAGTTTATTGGTGGATAGAGGCAGCCGCGGAAAAGTCCTGAAGGTATAATGCATGGTTGTGTGGCCCCGGGGTCCGCTCTCACACTACCACCTCTCCTTGGCGGTGGCCAGGCTCGCCAATTTCTTATATCGCCGCCAGAATGAAACTCCAAACTTGTGTGTCTTTATTTTCATCACCAGATGCGTCGGCAGAGGTAAGGGGGGGATCTGAACACTTATCCCCTTCACCACCAACTCAACGTACCTCATTTTTCCTTGTTTTTGAATCAGCACTCAGTATAGACCTCAGTAACAGTATACTAAACTACTTACGCTAGTAGTACGTAAAACCAGGATATAACTGTAAGACAGCTCAAAGCGTCCTTACTTTACGACAGAAATCTTGGGAATGACCCAATGTCTCGCCTGCAGGGCTTTTATAGTGCTGAGTTATGAAGTACCGCCCGAGAGCTGTCAACTTCTTTACGGGAGTTCCCGTTCTCTGTATTTATCGTTGTAGCATTAATCAATTTGTTATACTCTTTAAGCAATAATGTTGAGAAGTATAAAGGGATACTTATAAATAGTTCATATTTTGTTGAAAGTGTCCTTTATGATTCAATGTTGTTGCTTCCTTCTTCAGTAGACGAAATGCTGCTTAGGAGAGTCTTTTTGAATTGTACGGGTAAGTAGCATTCATAAGCCCATTGATTACGGAAATGCTTCCTTAAGCTGAAAAAAGAACGCTGCTCAAAATTAGCCACTATGATATTTTTAACTAGTAAAGGGCAGAAATTAATACGAAGACAAGCAGCAGCGAAGAAAGTATTTATGTATTTATGTGGGGGGGGGGAGGTATAATCATACACATTAATTATTTTCATATATAATATATTGTGTACTGTAAGCGTAGCTGACTTACCTAATTCACTGATTGACTGAAATGTTCATTGTTGTAAAGGTATACAGAGTACATAAAAAGGAGGTGCTGGAAAACGCCACACACTCCCCTCAGCAAATAAGTTAGTGACGTAATAACATACATTTAGTAGGTATAGTATATGGCGTGAAATGTAAAAGAATCCATAAGACATCTCACTTATAGAGAAGTGAAAAGTAATACTAGTGTGGAAGTATAAGCATAGCAACTCTTGCCATGGCGTGATACGAGGGCCTTTAATCAGAAAGGAACACTTGACTGGTAGGCATATATTATCCTTGGTTGTATTAATATTTGTTCAGGTAGAGTGAAATTATAGCTATGGGAATTATTGCATTCATGGCTACATCAAATGACGCATAGACAGTCGAAATACAACACGACATATTCATTAGTTGTTTTCAAGTTTGGTAAGTTTTGTATATAGCTAAGCAGACTATTTAAACCTTCCAAGAAGTCTATCAATCAAAAACATTTCAGTCAACTAATTAATCATATGAAAATGAATACAAAGTCAAAGCCAACATCTGAACTCTTGACTTGTAGGTAGTTGTTGTTGTCTGCCGGTGCAAGGACTTGAGGACGAGGGGAGCTTATCTTTGGGGCGAAAAAATGGCTTTGACGGCGACCAGAATAGCTAAGGTGAGGTCATTAGTGAGATTACGATATATAAAGACCAGAGAATGGAATATATCACACTTAAAACTGCATTAAATTTTTGAAAAGTTATTAATAGTAAAACTGCAGACGACACCTATCAGCTGATGCAAAGGGACGTTGGCATGTTAAGAATGAAATATACAAATAAATGTTTTTAAAGGAATTGTGGCTATCTCATGTATCATATAATTAAGGTATATAACACTAGCGTCCCTTTCAATGTGGTATCTGTCACAATTCATAATTCCAGTAGTCAGCATTGGTGATTTTCTAAGTTCCATGAAGTTATAAAATTCCAGGTTAATGTTACATAATCAGCCCACCATTCTTTTTTTTTCTCTCTCTCTTTTATCATTTTATGCCACCATCAAGTAGATGCTTGAAGTTATGTCGTGTGCCTCTGCAAAGATATCTTGGTTTTTTATTAACATTGTTAAATATTGTTACTACTACTGCTACTATTTTATGGCATCCTAAAAGTCTGTCTATCTATCTGTCTATTGCCAGACGCCATAATCCCGTAAGGGGTGGCCATTTGACTTTGAGTGTCAGGAATTATCTAACTTTTGGAGAAACACAGGGAATCCAGATTAATGTATTTTTTATAGGTTGCTTTCATCAGTAGCATCAACTTTTTCCTGTACCATTTCTTCAGGAAGCAGTAATAATGGAGATGTTTTAGTTAGGGATCATGAGGTTAGCCTCAATTTGGTTTGATGAGGCTAGAGTAATGCTTAAAATTTATTTGTTTTATTTATGTGCAGCCTGGTTTGGTTAGATTAGATCAGTGTTTTGGAGGGTCTGGGGGACAAAGCCCCCCAGTTAGGATAGATGGGATTAGGTTTGGGTAACCTTTTTTTCCTTTTTTTAATAGATTATCCGTAATTTGATTTTAATCCTTTGAGGTCTTCTGGCCACATTCAAGGCTTTATCGGTATGGGTTTCCTGGCCACGATTGTGGCTCACTTAGTTGGGAGATTTTAAACTGTGGTGAGAGGCTGGTGAATGTTATCAGTATTTCTCTCAATATTTCCTCATTTCCTGGGTATGAAACAATCAGTTGAGAGGAAATAAACAGAGATTTATGATTTTAGGTTAGTAGGAGTGTTTTTGTATCATATTGTATACAGAAATGCATTTGTTTGTGACACCACACACCACATTCTATGCAGTGTCCCATCAGTAGTACCATACGGCTCTTGTATGGTAAGTAGAGCCATAATATTTTGTAGACAGATGTGTATTAGTTCCTTATGCATGAATATAGTATATATACTGTATATTTTTTTTTTTGTAAATATACAAACCTTGATTTTTTTGGTCAAAAAATACAATTTCTCAGACTGGACCTATGGACCTTTTTATGACCTGAAAGGGTTAATTGTCATTTTTCAGTGAAAATGCTTCATTTCCCTGCATTTACCCCACACATAACCCAACAGGAATATTCTTATGGGTTCCCATTGTCTATAGGGAAGTGGATTGAGGAGGAAAATCATGGCAATGAGGCATTGCTGCAAGAAGTGAGGGTGAAAATTAAATTAAACACATAAAAAAAAAAATCAGATAAACCTTGTTTTATCCACAAAACTCATGTTGGCCCCCAAATAAAAGCTTATCAAATGTCCATATTCCTCCCCACCACACTCATATACACTTTCCTAGTCAAACTCACATTCTCCATTCTCCTTGCATGTCCAGACCAACTAATACAGTTTTAACAGTACACTTCCACATCAACACCATGACTGCCAAATTTCCTTTATAAATTGTCTGTCCCCCCACGTAACTTCACATGCTTCTCGTAGATAACTCATTTCACTCCTCTCTTGACTTGTGTCATTCCACCATGTACTGTATAATGCTGTATTTCTTTGTTGCAGAAGTTGTCTGGGGCACTGAGTCGGAATTTCTCCACCAGCAGAGTATTATCATCTAACCAGTTGACGGTGCGTGATGCCCTCAACTCTGCCCTGGATGAGGAGATGGAGCGTGATGAAAATGTATGCAAAGCAGACACACAACTTTGTTTATATATCTATATCTTTCTGTATCTATCTATCTCTCTCCTTTTATAGCTATCCATCTATTTGTCTGTTTGTCCATTTTATGTATCTATCTTACTATCCAGTCCTTTTTTCACCCATCAGTAGCAGGTAAGTCTGTGAAGTGGAGCCAGGATTCTGAGGGTTTTAGTGGTTTGTGAATGAGTGTCTAGTTCATTTCAGTGGGTGTGCTATAGTTGTGGTGCGCATATCTGAAGGTGTCATTATTGTGCCCTGGCAACCTACCCATCAACAGTGTGTCTGATTTCGTGTATACTGTAATATGATTTGCGTGTGGTTCTTGTTTAATATGTTCATGTATAAAACTGTAATATGATGTTGAATCAGATGCACTGTTGACTGGTAGGTTGCCAGGGTACTATAATGACGCCTTTAGACTCGTGCACCACAACTATAGTGATAGTTCTTCTGCTTTCATACTGTCTCCTGTCTTGTTTTCTGTATCCTACCTCACCCCATTCTGAGGTGGGAATAAGGTAAAGCTGATGGAAATGATGATGAAAGATGTAGGAATGACAAGGGAATGAAAGTGCCAAATATTCCTGAGTTTCCTTTTCCTCCTTCAAAAACAGATCTTTGTTGGCTGTGAGGGGAGATATATTATGTGCTTTTTTTAAAATTACTTTTTTATTTTTATTATTGCCCTCCTTTACAAGGTGGAGCAATAATGTTTTTGCCTGCCTCTGTGTGTCTGTCGATGTGTGTGTGTGGGGGGGGTCCCTAACAACTTTTCTTAAGCAGTTTATTATGCTTATTATGCCTTGCTGTCCTATTCTGTGTTATATAAATCCTTACAATGTCGCCATACTCTGCATAAATAACATACAAAAGGATATTAATTAACTATATCCTAAAATAAATAAATAAGGAGGTGTTAGAGAGCTTCCTTAACCAACGAGAAGCCAAACTTTAGAGTCAAAGTCAGAGCAGAGACTGTCACATTGTTACACATATTAGCCTATTGCCTGTCTAAGATTTCTTTTTTTCCCACCAATTTCCAGCTGGTGTTGGGAAGTCATTAGCTTGTTTTGGCACTTGATTTAACTTTCAGTCCCTAGAAAACATCAGCAATACCATGGCCAACCTTTGTATGGGGATTTCTTTGGAGTAAGCATGGCATTATGTAATTTGTAATGATTTTATCTGATGCAGGTGTTCCTGATGGGTGAGGAGGTGGCGCAGTATGATGGAGCGTACAAGATATCACGAGGACTGTGGAAGAAGTATGGGGACAAGCGAGTAATTGACACCCCCATCACTGAGGCTGGATTTGCCGGTATCGCAGTTGGAGCCGCACTGGTGAGTCACAATTGGAAATCTCTTTGGAAGGTCCTTTTTATTTGCTGTGCCTATATTTATATTTATCGTTTTCGTTTTCGTTTTAGTTTTTGAAGGCTCCAACATGCTTGCATGTGTCGGCCTTGGTCACCTAATGGCGGCTCTCCACGCTGCTCGATCTCTGGCAGCCTCCCTATTCAGTCCCTTAACCCTTAAGTCACACTTAATGACCTCGTCCCATGCCCCCCCCCGAAAACGAAAACGATATTTATATTTATATTCTGTGGGGTCACATTCAGTTAGTGCCTTAACCTATTAGGCCACCATAAATCTTTCTGTTGACTTTATGTTTACTATTACCTCCCAACCTAAATGATGTCCTGGGTTACAGAAATCCATTTGGCATGTTACTCAGTGTAGAGTCACACAAAGCTTGCATTACATCAAGTGAATGGATAGCAGGCACCTGCTATTGTTTTTACTATAGTTTGTTCATTTTTGCACTTAAAACTTTAGTTCGGAGTCATATTTTCATGAAATCTAATGATCCTGAGTTGTGAGATAGAAATGAGTCTCCTTCGTTGCTACTGTACTTAAATCAGCCCTCCAGTAATACTACACTTGACCATCAACTTTACTGAAAGAGGATAGGGATCTTCATCAGGTTAGAACTAGTGCTCTGTAATGTATTTATATTTGTTGTCAGGGTGGTCTGCGTCCAGTGTGTGAGTTCATGACCTTCAACTTCTCCATGCAAGCCATCGACCATGTCATCAACTCTGCCTCCAAGACCTTTTATATGTCAGCTGGCTTGGTGAGGATTTCTGCCAAGTTTATTAACACTTGACTAGAGCATGTTATGTTTCATTAAATCATTATACAGTATTCTTGTTGCTCTTCATGCACATACAGGGCCAGATCCATCACATTGGAAAGGGGGGGGGGTTCTTTGCAGAACTACTACTTAATGCATGTAAACAGTAAAGAAATAAAAATTCACTTTTGTTTCACATGTTTCAGCCATGAAAGTATAATAATACAGGCAGATGTGAGTGCAGTAAGATATTTATTGCATATATTTTGCTGAATAACAGTGTTCTTTTATTATAAGTAAGCATTGGTGTGACAAAAGTAGGAGGGCATACCTCCCCACCCCCACCCCCCAAATAATGTGCCTGATGTACTGTACAGTATATGTGGAAAAGTGTGCCTGGGAGTAGAGTTAGGATTCTGGGGGCATGAATGGTAAGTGAAGGAGTTTGTGGCCCATTTCACTAGGCTTTCTGTTGATTAATTTTCCTACCTTTTTTGTGTGCGTTTTGTCTTCTGGACCCTCCTGCACCGCACCAGTGGGTGTGAAAAAGAGGTGGGAAGACGATGATGATGATAATCCTCATTGTTGTTGCCCTTTCTTATATCTTTGCTTTTAAATATTTTCCTTCCCATTTTGAGGTGATGATAGTTTCCTTTATTTCCATCAGGTATATTTGTGAGAGTGGTGTGGGATGGAGAAGGGGTCACCTAATTGTGGATTACAGGTTGACATGGAGGGAAATTGTTCTTGGTCACCTCCATTATTAATCCTTTTTGTCCATCGTTGCATTTTTTTTTCGTGCTATCTCCAGACAGTTTTATTCAGCTTGTGGCAGACCTCATGTAGTGAAGGGGTTAGGGGTTAATGAAGGCTGTATGTCTAACCCCTGCAGTTCATGTCTCCCATAAGCTGGATAAAGCTGTTTGGATGTAGCAGTACTGTAATAGAATAAGTAAGTCATTTGGCTGAAGGGATTGATTCATCTGGCTCTAAACAGATAGAAAAATAGGGTAGTAATAAATATCTGCTTGTGACTAATTCGTTACACAATGTTTCAGATGCACGTGCCAATTGTGTTCCGTGGCCCCAATGGAGCAGCAGCAGGAGTCGGCGCCCAGCACTCCCAGTGTTTTGGGGCATGGTACTCTCACTGCCCTGGTCTTAAGGTACCCATATCCTAACCTCTACTGTAGTGGCTATATCCTCATCCCCAGTGTCAGTGTCCTAACCCCAATGCCCATATCTTTCTGCAACCCCAGGTGTCCATATCCTCACCCTAGTGTTCATATTTTCACCTAAGTGTCCATATAAAATCTCTAGTTTCCATATTTTTTCCCCTGTTGTCTTCATTTTAATCCCAGATATTGCTATTTTCATCACTGCATATTAGAAATTTCACTGGTGCTACTAATAATTTTGGCAGAAGATGCTGTCTGAGGTTTGCTGCTTTCAAACAACCATAATCTTATGTATATTGACCTGGAACATTAATTTTTGCTTCCAAATAAAGGTGAAAGCATGTACATTATGACAGAGGAATCCCTGGAAGAGTGATTGATGTAAAGTGATAAGAATGATAATGGTTTTGGCTGGGATGGCATGAATGACCCTTCTAATGTACAGGACTTCATGTTCACCCCAGTTGTCCATATTCTCACCCCTTAGCATCTTTGACCCATATAGCCCACCCCTTAGCATCTTTGACCTATATAGCCCACCCCTTAGCATCTTTGATGCATTTAGCCTACCCCTTAGCATGTTTGACCCATATAGCCCACCCCTTAGTGTCTTTGACCCATATAGTCCACCCTTTAGTTTCTTTGACTTATATAGCCCACTCCTTAGCACCTTTGACTCATGTAGCCCACCCC
>JAGKTI010000601.1:0-11291 GCA_018397915.1 Birgus latro | reverse complement strand
GTGATAAATTTACGTTCCCTCCGCCCCTTGGACGAAGAGGCCATAGTCAAGTCCATCATGAAGACCCGCAACCTGGTCACCGTTGAGCAGGGCTGGCCACAGTCGGGGATTGGCTCTGAGATCTGCGCCAGGATAGTAGAGAGTGAGTGTGTTGGGAATGATAGAAGAATTGAATGGGGTTGTACATTGGTGAGACAGTGAAAAGGAAGGAAGAAGGAGAGGAGTGGCTGAGACCTTATGTGGTATGGAAGAAAAGTGTGAAGATGTTCACAAGTGAGAGAGAAGGAAGAGGAGTGTTTGAGAAAGTGAAAGAATTATGTGGGAACAAAGTCGCCTGGAGACAGTCCTGTATAGACCATCTCCTGCTGTGGGGTTGCTAGAAGGGAGCATGGTATTGGAGATGATGATGATGATGGTGGTAATGATGATGATGTTTAGAGCAGTAAAGCAGCATGATTGTTGGTGGCTTGCAAAGTGTGTGTTTAAGTAATGGCATATGGAAAAATAGTAACTGGTTTGTGTTACAGGTGAGGCATTCCACTACTTGGAGAGTCCGGTGGTACGAGTGACGGGTGTGGATGTGCCCATGCCTTATGCCCGCAGCTTAGAGATAGCCTGCATCCCGCAGCAGCACGATGTAGTCAAGGCGGTCAAGAAAGTCCTCAAAGTCAAGTAAACCCTCATAACACACACTGGTAATGTCAGGAAAGCAAGGAAATGATGAGGTATTATTATTCCAGCACAAACTTGGAATGATGTTATACTGTAGAAACTCTCAAACCTGAAAGGCTCAAGTCCAAATGTTCTGCAGAAAATAAAAAGTTTTGAATTACAGATGATTCTTATTAATTAGAAAATCAAGTAAATAAATAGCCTACAGTACTATTAACAGTACATAAAGTGAAGTACTGGGTGCTGGTAATTTATTATCTGTTCTTATTTGTGTCCACAGAAAAACTTAAGATGTGTAGTGATTGAGGACAGGCGATATCAACACCCCCTCTCACATAAATAATATACTGTATTTTTTCTCTCTCTTTCCCATCAGAGTTTCAGACTGGAGAGTTTGTACTGCACTGAGTTGCTATATATTTACAAAATTATGGCAGTACTTCAGTATCTTAAGTATTCCAGATGACTTTAATTCTGCCTAAGATATTTTATAGAGCTTCACATTTTCTTGACCTTGTGATCATTGTGGGAGTCCTCTATGTGTGTTGATACAATGTAGAGAATGGGCCATAGGATTATATTATACCATGTGTTGTTGAATGATAATTATATGAAATTTTATTGAATGTAAATATAATTTGTTTATAAAATATGAATTGACACAAGTGTTCAGATTTAAGCCTCATTGATTACAGTGTGTTTATATGTATTGTTGCTTTTTGTCTCATTCAGTCTGTTGATGTCCTTTTTTAGTTTATTCTTGCTACTTCCAGACACTATGTACTGTGGGTGGAGGTAAGCAACAGCAGCATCCACCCTAGAGCTAGATCATCTCATATTTCCCTGCACTACACTGTGGGAAGGACTGTGGTCCATCCCTGGTGAGGTGCCGCTTATGACAAGGGGTGTCAGTTCCCTACATGGTGTACAGTAAAGTAAATCCTCCCTGTAATGGACTAATTGGGGAGAAGCCTGGTCCAATAAACTGGAAAATCTGTTAAATCCAGCATCCTCCCACAGAGGTGGAATGTCAGGTGCATATTCTAGTGCTAAAAATGAAAATCATATCCATTTTACACTAACTTGGCCCTGAATTTTGCTCTTTTGCAGCTAATTTCACATCCTTGTCATTGCACCTCTTCATGAAACACATGTACTGCGACCCATTATGCCCCATTTAACGGACATTGTCCGCTATAGCCAATGAAAGTTTTGTGTCTTTGTATTTTCTGTTAAATCCGATACCCGGTCTATCGAGGTACATTAAATCAAGGTTTTAGTGTAAGTACCATTCTGTACCAGTAGGATGGCTCTGGTGCTGGAGAGGGATGCCTGCATGTGGTGGCATTAGTATAACCTAGCAGATTGTCTGGTCATACAAATGTCCCTCAATTCGTTCCCCATCCCCCCAAAAGAGGATGGTGTACTGTAAAAGAAAGGCAACTTAAGCTTGCATAGAGGTTCATCCTAGGTTAAATAACATTATCTGATGGTAATGAGATTAAACTATGAAAGCCATCACCATACTGAAGGGTTTATGAAGGTTGTTTTAAGGACCAGATATTGGTGGAACTGGCAGCTGCTGTTATTAAGGCTAAGTAAATATGGAGGGAGAGTAATACATACTTTAAGAAACTGATGAATGTAAGTGGGATAAACTGAAAAGTGTTAGACTCGTAAGGATTTTAATGGTGAATGTGAAGTTGCATAAAGCTGAGGATAGACAGAAATACAGTTTGTGCTAAGACAGAAAAGAGATAGATGTAGAAATACAAACTCACTGGCTTTTAAGTAATTTATTGTAATGTTTTCTCTTTGTGCAAATGACAAGCATTTGGGGGTTTTGTATGGTATCATATCCTATTTATATTTGGGAGCTGTGTGTCTGTGTGTTGTATGTGGCTCAGATTTATGTTTGGGTGATAAATGTCATAAATTACCATACTTAGATTTACAGTGGGTGAAGTGGTAAGTGGTGGTAACCATCATCCACACACTTGATGTAGTGTTGCCTCCTTCTTCCTTCACATTTGTCATTCTATTTTTATGTCTGCCCTCCTCTCTTCCTACTTTTCCTCCTTTATTTCCTGTCACTTTTTATTACTCTTCTTGCAACCTCAGGTGGCTCTACACTGAGTGGCCAGTCTAATGATTTCCTGTAGTTAAGGAAACCATTTACAATGCTGGTTGGAAACCGTATAACCAGATTGCAGGGTGAAGTGGAGCCTACTATGTTGCCCCAGTTAAGTGACCGGAGAGATACAAATGCGGCATCCACCCAGGAACCAAACCACCACATGTTTCCTTGCCAGGGAACATCAGTTCACTGCGCGAGACAACCCTGCAGGGGCAGTTGCTTGCCTGTGGTTGATGGTTCTGCTCAGCCAGGCAGACTGTGGTTGATCAACAACATTGGCAACAGTGGATGATGACTGTGTGGTATGTGAATATTGGATTTACATTTGGATGCTGAATGTGTGGCTTGTGATTGTTTGATTTACATTTGGATGGGGTCTGTCTATCATAAATGACTGTTAGATTTACATATGGGCGATGGCTATATTGTAATGTGACTTGGATTCACTTTGGATGACAAATGTCTGGTATATGACTGCTGGATTTATGTCTGGGTGATGACCATGTGTGTAGAAACCAGGATGTGACTGTATATATTTTCAGTTGATTGTCTGTCATGAATTATCACAGTCTTAGATAAATGTGTGTGGGTGATGACTGTCTGTGTAGTGTGTGACTTTGATAAACATTTAGGTGATGACTGTGTGGTATATGAGTGCTAGATTGATGTTTGGGTTATGACCGTGTTCATACAGTTTGTGATTGTTGTACTGATTAGTGTCAACTAGAAGAATCATACTGTGCAAGCCACTGCACCATCCACCTTCTATCACCCACCATTACACCACTAGGTTAGGTCTACAGAAGAGGTAGTGCAGCATGCCCACTAATCCCTCATTTAATATGCTTCATTCACTTACCACACTGTTCACTAGAAAGCTGCCAGTCAACACAGGGATGCTGGAGAAGTGTGCCCTGATGTGGTGGCACCAATATGATCAGTTGCCTGGTTATACAAACATCCATCAACTTCCTCCCTATCTCCTGTAAAGAGAAGGGTGGACTGCAGGAAAGGGGCAACTCCAGCCTGCGGTTCACTGGGTTCATGTCTAAATGAACTGAGGTTGCAGTTACTGCTACTGTTGTACATTTAATTCCATACATTTGATGTATATTTCCAGAATTTTTATCCACATCCATTCTCTGCTTCAGTACCAGCACAAAGTACAACTCACAATCAATCCAGTATGTTCTCACTGTAATGCAGGCCCCCATACCATAGCATACTCATTTGCCTCATGTACCACACCACCACAACACACCGTCCTTCAGCATAACTTCAGCAAAAGATCTCTAGGAGTGCTTGGTTGAATTGGCCAGTTTCTTGCAATCCAGATCAAACATATTCTTACTTTTTTCTCTACACAAGACATGTATGTATATAGTACCATAAACACATCTACTCTTAATACATATACATTTTGTTTTTCATCCTTTTGCAGTATCATACTATGCATCTTGGTGATCAGGGATGCCTTTGCACAGGTTTGATCCCCAAAGAGGTGACTGGAGTCTTTTCAATCATTTAATGCCATGTAGGGAAGTAGACTGGGCATCTACCTTTAAATGTACTGAACTATGGTAGCCTATTCTTGTACTCCTACACCTTGCAGGGGTTGGATGGGATTGGATGTTACCATTTTTTTTTTTTTTTCGCTTATTACTTGTTCTCAGGAAGTTGGTGTCTGAACATGCCATCGAATAACAATTTGCCATTTTCTTTCTACAGTGATAGCAATAACAAATGTGGTGGTGCTGAGAACATTGAATCTCAGGTGTGTTTAAAAAAAAAAAAAAAAAGTAATGCAGAGAAGGGACCCAAGTTTCATTGACAATTCACCAAGCAAACTGAGATGCGGAAGAGGGATACCTTCATGTGGTGGCTCCTATAAAACAGGTCGACTTTGCTGTCTGGTTATACAAACGCCCCTCAGTTCTTGCCCAGTCACTTGAAAGGAGAATGGTGGGAGTGCAGGAGGGCAGCTTCAGTCTGCAGTCCATTGTGTTTACATTTCATATGAACATGAGTCAATAACTACTGCTGCTACTACCAAGCAGACTTCTTCAGAAATAGTCGTTCCTAAGGGTGTGGCCCTGTTTTCTCCAAACGTGATTGGCAATAGAAAATGAGGCTCGGGTCCGTGCAGCATTCAGACCTGGATATTGCAGCAGCTTTAATGTTGTTTTCATTGTGTCGATCACATGTTTCTTAAGCAGGCTTGGCTGCACCCTAAAGAAGCCAGCTTGGCAGAGCGTCAGATAAACCCGGGTCCCTTTCTCTGTCTTTGGTGTTTTTCTTCATGCTGTTACAGCCTTGCTGAATATCCTGTCAGCTGTTTGAGGATATTTTTTCTTTTTTTAATTGTAGTGAAGTATTAAATATTAGGTGGATTATTGAATTGAAATTTAGAACTCTGCATGTATTAATCCTTTCACTCTGATTATGTGTTTTTAATAAGAGTACTGCCAAATGATTTTATTTAACGATTCTGTTCAACCCAAGTAATAAAGGAGTTGAATATAGCTGAATCTAATATCTGCAGTAAGGAAAATCAGCACCAACCAGATCAGTATCATTTGGAGGCAAAGTCAGCCAAAAATGTATCACACCCCATGCGTTTGATGGATGCAAAAATGAGTGAGTTCTGCAGACACATGTGAATGTGTTATTTTGATGCTTCAAAAACTATAGTGCCCAGTATGTGAAGTATTATGCACTTTTGAGTCCTAATAATTACCAAAGACAAGACTTGCACTTGTAATCATTGGGTGCCTCATTTACCAGAATGCTTTGTCCATGTTTGAGAATGATGCATGTGTTAAATGGGTCATTCATTTTTTGGTTGACTGTACCTAGAATACAGTGAAGAAATACATCATCAGACAGGAGTGGTTAATCATGAGTTCATCGTTGCCATCATTAGTTTGTTGTGCTGAGTGAGTGGTTTGTGTGGGATAAAGTCACAAGTTTTTAATATTTTATGGGAGGCTTACTTTTGAACTTTGGAATCCTTTGAAAACTCTTGCCTTATACTCTCTTTACCTATTATTTCCGCTGTACATACTTGTGGCTTTGAGGATACACTGGTAGGCCTGTATTATTGTGAGCATAGGAGGCTTTGTAGCACCTGTTCCTTAGCAGTTTATTATCCTTAGTGTATCTTTCCATTCTCATGTATATTATTTATGGCTTTATAATGTCAGCATAAATTGCGTAAATAACACACAAGAGATTATGAACATGCCATATCCAGAAATAAAATGGTAAGGAAAAGATGCTAGGAAACCATAACTAACTTCAGTACTTGCATTATTGTTGAACATCATGCCGGAAATTGACATTGAGGAAGTGTGAATTATACGGCATATTTGTCCACAGAAGTACTAAGAAGTACCTTACTATTGCTCCAGACTACACTTCTCTAATTTATTCATGACAGACACATAGAAATCAGTGCTTCCTATGTACTATATTGGATGACAATTGTAAGCCTAGAAACATCAGGAAGACTTTACTTACTGTACATGAAACTTGGAAGACGTTATCCACTGTATATAAAACTTGGACAATACTGGTTTTTCCAATACATTAAAAGAGGAAAACATATGCTGGAGTGATTGTGGGAGGAAAGTTACTTAATTCCAGTCCAGCCATTTCTGTACTGTAGTCCATTACAAATTATAGCTAAGCTTAGCCATGACTCACACCCTACCATGACAACACTCTTTCACCCTAACTCCTTCACCTGTAGCTATAAGTCTGATTTGGAGTGGACTGTAGTTATAGGTGAGTTAAAGTGAGGAAGTGTGGAAAGGTGTGAGTGTGGGAATATGAATAGGTGTGGAAAGGTGTGAGTGTGGGAATATGGATAAGTGTGGAAGGATGATGATGATGATGTGGACCCAGGTTCATCTGAAATGTGAACTCAGTGGACTGCAGGTTGAAATTACCCTTTTCGTGAAGTCCACTGTGCTTCTTTCACAGGGTGGGGTGGGAATTGAGCCACCACTTGAAGGTGTCCCTCTTCAGCACCTTGAAAGAGTGAGAATGAGGGAGTGTGGGCACATGCGGAAGGGTGTGAGTGAGGAAGCATGGGCAGAGTGGAGGAGGAAGAGTAAGGAAGTATGGGCAAGTGTAGAAGAGTGTGAGACTGAAGGAGAAAGAGTATGGAAGATGTGGAAGGGTGTGAGTCATGGCTGAGTGTAACTTATATGGAATAGACTGTACAATAAGTGTTACGAACAGGGTGGCACATAACAAGTACTGTGTTGTCTGTATATGTCTTTAAAGTTGACTAATGGTTCACCTCCTCATTATGTATATAGTATGCTGATACCCATCTGATGGAACTCTCTGGAGGACCTTGGAGACTAGGCAGGAGACAGTAAATGAATTTTGAATAACAAATTTTTCCCTATTCCTGCATGTACATTAATGTATTATAGTTGGCTTCATTGCTGTTGCCTCAAATATCAGGACTGAGTAGCTAGCCCAGAGGGCACTTTTGCTTCTGTGTATATGGGGCAAGATGGGATTCGATGATAATTTTCATGTGACAAAGAGCCTTAATCCCTTCCAGCTTAGTTGATAGCTATTTGGACTCTTCAGAGGGTTGATTTCACAAGTAACCAAGGAGAGACAAAGCTGCCTCCTAACCAAGGCTCATCACATTTTATACACCACGACTTTGTATTCAAGGTGTGGGAGTGGCCCAGTTCCATCAGGTGAAAACCCCACTATACTGTACAGTAGTTGCAAAGTTGTTAGTCATGGTGGGTAACTCATTTTTCACTGATCATGATGAATAAGCAGTCGTGCAGCTAGATGTTGGCCATGTATAATTGCTGTATTTTTTCATGGGAATTATGAAAATGGTAATTCTGCAATACTGTACTTAGATAATTGTTTGGTAATTGTCACACTGAGGTAGGTGAGAGTACCCACCATTCATTGATTCAGTATTGTACTACCTTCAGATGTCTCTACATTGAGTGTTAAAGCCAAATGATATCCCTTAAACCACCATGCACTACATTAAGTGGTCAATATATAACCAGTAAATGGACACGAGGTGGTCCAGTGGGTTACTGCACTCCAGCAGGATATCACCATTATGGGTCTGATTCCAAGAGGTAGTTGGGGTTCGCTGATCACATACCGTTACATATGGACTGAGTAGCCCATCCGTGGGCCTCAATGCCCCAAATGGACAATAAAGAATTGGTTGATGGATGGACTAAATTGAATGAATCCAAGTAAGTACAATATATTTATTAGAATTTATATTACTACTTTAAAGAAGACAACTGAATGAAAATTATTGTATCTGGAGATTAATTGAAGATTGAGAAATACTAAAAAAGAAAATATAATTAGATGGTAGGAATTGGAAGAGGGAGTTTTGATAGTACAGTAGTGCAAAGGAGTGCATGACAAGGGTTTGGCATACTTTTTATTTATTTATTTTTTCCAGTCATCAGAATCACTGTCTGATTGTTAATTATGGAGCTATGTGTGGAAGGTGCACCTATGGGGTTGAACCAAGATTCTGTGGGTGTGAATGGTGTGTGAGTGAGGGTGTGACCCATTTCATTAGAGATGGTGTTAACTCATTCTCGCACTCATGTCTATCTATCTATCTATTGCCAGACGCCATGATCCCGTAAGGGGTGGCCATTTGCCTTTGAGTTATTTGTTTTACAGGGAGGGGCACTAACCCTCCACCAACCCACTTGTTGACATGTAGGGAGCACGTATGGTTTGGTTATATGGTTACCACCCAGCGTTGTAAATGGTTTCTTGGCTTACAAGAAACCATTTGGCTTGTCACTCAATGTAAAGCCACCTGTAAAGGAAAGAAAAGCAACAAGAAGTGACAGGAAAGATGAGAGAAATAGGAAGAGAGGAGGACAGGCCCAGAAAAAAGAATGATAAAGGCTAAGGAAAAAGTGGGCAGCACTACATCAAGTGAGTGGATGATGGTCGCCACCACCTACCACTATCGCACTCATGTACTTTTCCTTTTTTATTTCTGGACCATACTTCACTCCACCTGCAGGTGGAAGTAGAAAATGGGATGATGATGATGATGTGTGTTGAAAGAATGGTGTATGGTACTTGATAAAAGTCTTTTAGAATATTAACAGATTTCCTTGAAAGAGAGGGGAAGATAAAGTGAGCAAAAAGTGCATAAAGGATTTCTACTGGCGAATGAAAAGTTTTTTAGAAGAGTAGGTGTTGCAAACATTGTGAGACATTTATTGACAGATTTAGATGATTTTCCTATACTGTATTATCTGAGAATATAATATGAGTACCATAAATGGAAATATGAAACCTTATTGGTAAGTGGGAAAAGAGGTTAGGATGATGATGATGAAAATAAGAAGCCAGTAGTGGAAAGAAATTAAGTACAGATATTTGTGGGTTTTAAGTGCTCTTACATAAAGGAGGGGAGTGAAGGGGATGTGACTGATAGTGGTAAATCGAAGAAGGCTTCTGCAAGCATTTTAATGAGAATGAAAGTTGCAGATAAGACAAATAGTAGCACTTGATGCCCTCGTATCTTCAGATGATTACACAGACAAGCCAAGTGGTTTGCTGTAACCCAGGGGTGGGATTCTTGTACATATTTATGATTGATTCTCAGTTGGAACTCAGATTTGTTTTTGCCAGAATGATAGTGTTTCCATCCCTTCCCCTCCAAGAAAAAACAAAAAAATTATTTACAGGAGGAAATTATAGTAAAAATGTTTGTTTTAGCCAGAATGACAATGGTAAAGGGAGTGCAAACTCTTTTTATGTCCCTGTTTCTTCCTGCAGGAACAAATGTATATTGTGACTGGGAACTGACTGTAAATATGCTTACATTCATTGCATTCCACAGCAGGACTGAACCTCACCTTTACATATAGGCTTACAGCTAGAAAGCCCACGCATGATGGCTTAGGTCATGTAGGAAAAGGGGTATGTAGTGAAGAGGTGGTGTGCATGCATTTAAAATAGTTGGAGTTATATGTTTGTGTGTGTGTGTGTGTGTTTTAGAAATTTGTACATTCTTCTGTGGTTTACATCCAGGTACAGTAGTCACCATCAGAATTCCTGTTGCCTCTCCTGCTTCTTTCTCCATAGATCTTTAAAATTTGTTGGGTAAATCTGTAGCTAAAGACATGAAACTGATCTGTGGCCAAATAAATTCATCAGTGTCAGTTGCTACGGTTTCACCACACCAATTTTCGAAGTCTCTGGAGAGAAAAATAAGAAAGGCAACAGGAATTTGATGCTGACTGTGCCTACTTGCATCTAGGTGGACAGGCACATGGAGCACTGGAAGGTGTCAGCCAATTCCACTCATGGCCCTGAAATCACACCTGGTTCCTTTCACAAACCGAGAGTCCTACGATGACACCACTGATGACAGAGTAACCATATCAAACAGATAGATGCCTGGTAATCAGCTGGGTTAATGTGCTGTAGTTTGATGTGGCCCATTGCATTTTAAATCCAAGGCATGGTTGGGATTTGATGCTATGATAATGCCTCTCGGGGATGGCTGATTGGTCATTCTTTCATTGTCTGAAGTAGCCTAGTCCAGCTCCTGTGCTCTTAGTGGGACAGTAAGATTGGATGACGGATGATTGTTGGACAGACTTTGATATATCTTATCTGATGTGACCTGAGAGAGAAAAGTGTGATTCATATTTTCAGATTCTGCTGGCTAATTGCCGAAATGTCAAGAAATTAATGTTAACTTCACTGTTAGTGTGATTAGTTCATTCATCCTGCCTGGGCATTATTTTATTGATCTTAGGAATGACCTCTCTTAGAAAGGTCAAATTAGTACGTAGAGGACGACTATGTATTTAGTTCATCAATCTGCAATGTATAATTCTGCGTGTCTTCCATGACGTCAAAGAATCGTATGTAATGGAGATAAGTTTTGTTTTGCAAAAATGGTGCAGTTAGCTATATAGGTTAAGTGATTTAGATTGCTCATGAATTGTACATAAACAGCATGTAAATACATGTTAGGCAAGCATGGCATTACTTAAGCCTGTATATAATGCTAACGTAAACAATACAGTATTCAAGGCGACATTGCAAGGAAGTCGCCATTTACCCCAAGAGTCTGTAGTATTCCACTGTAGGATGAAGTGGATTTTTTTTCTCTGATGACTTTGGGGGCGATTTGTTACACGACTTAAAACAATAACGGGTAGCCTAGCAGAATAGCCAAATTTGTATGTTATTTGAAAATTGCGCATTGCAAAACTACCAAATTCTGTTTTTATGTTTACGCTATACTGTAACTTCCTTTTCATTTAAACGTAACAACTCTTTTATCACAGAATAGCCTGCTTTTCTCATTAAGATAGGTCTATATACGAATATATCAGAATATTCATGTGTCATCCTCATACTTATGACAGTAAGTGCGTCTTTAATAATACAAAACAAGAGATAACGAAGTAAATTGTCTCCA
>JAGKTI010000600.1:95055-124613 GCA_018397915.1 Birgus latro | reverse complement strand
GGGGGAGGGGTTGGGAGGGGTAGACCGAGAAAGACATGGGACGAGGTCATTAAATGTGACTTAAGGGTTAAGGGACTGAATAGGGAGGCTGCCAGAGATCGAGCAGCGTGGAGAGCCGCCATTAGGTGACCAAGGCCGACACATGCAAGCATGTTGGAGCCTTCAAAAACGAAACGAAACGAAACGAAACGATGAGAGAGCAACAAGAGGACATGGAATGAAACTAAAGAAGCCAAGCTGCTCGAAGGACATCAAGAAATATAGTTTTCCGTATAGATGTATAGACCTGTGGAATAGCCTGGACAAAGAGATCGTCCAGTCTAAAAACTTAAATGAGTTTAAGGCAAAATTTGACTTATTGAGAAATAGAGACGGGACCCCACGAGCGTAGCTCATTTCCTGTATATCACAATTAGGTAAATACAATTAGGTAAATACACACACACACACACACACACACACACACACACACACACACACACACTACCTAACTCATCTTCAATTCCATCAAGTTCCTGCCAGCAGCTCAACACCTCTGGAACAAGTGAGTTATCCATATTTTGTTGACTTGTATACTGACCTATTTCTACATTTCTATATTTTTTTTTTCACAAATAAGTATTATTTTTTACATATACACATATGAGATGGAAGAAAGTTCAGCTTCAGTATCAGTACATAGCAAAAAGACTGGTGGTCATGTTGAGTTTCTGAGAGGACTATCAAAGAGCTTGTGATATTTCACATGTATAATTTGAGTTTAAAAAAAAAATCATAAGAAGAAAACCTAAGGAGTGAAAATATGTAGGTATTCATGAGGCAGGGAAATTGAGCGTCTACATCTCGCTTGGGGGCGAGGAAGAGTATTCTATCTTTGTCGTCCATTTACTCCAAAATTATTGAACGTATCGATTTCCTGTAAGAACCATGATAAAGATCAGTAAATTTTATGTATGTACAAAACATAACTATGTAATTTCTCTAATGAAAAGTTGTTGTTATGTAGCCGGTTATTGTGCGCACATGACGAAAGTGCACCGCGGCCGCGAGTACCCTGTAGTTTTTTGCAATTTACTTGGAAACTATGAGGCATATCAAAACAAAAAGGTATCAGGAGAAAGCTTATTAAATTCTACATAAGATTATGTAATAAAAACATAAGGTGTGCGAGAAAACTTCTGCAGTATACCTCCCTAAACAAAAATCAATTTTTTTTACAGAAATGGCTTTTAGTTTTTGGCTATTTTATCGAAAATTACAAAGAACATCACAACCGGACACACCTCAATAGAAAGCTAATGAAATTCTCTATCAAAACTTCTAATAACATTTTTCTGTATGATGGAAAACATTCAAACGACGATGTTGGGAAGTGCGATCAACGTTCCAAAATATTTATTCACAGCAGCCTAATGCACTTTTTTTTTTCTTATCAGCTACAACAAACATCAGCGAATAAGATGATATAGGTTTCAGGGCAATATTTAAAGGTTTGGGCGCCGAAAATGCGATGAGAATACGTGTAATTCGCATCCCGCGGGCAGCCTGGCGGCGCGCGCGGCCAAGGAAAATTGTGAGCCATGAAACTTAATAAAACTTACCATGCGCGAAAGGGTTAAGTAAAATTACAATACTGTAATCTCTTTACTATTCGGACGCCCATTATTCGGATCCCTCACTATTCAGACATCGTGAGCTGTCCGACCCCCAAAATGCCCCCAAATTAGAAAAAATCCGGAAAAAAATCCGATTTTTTTTTTTACGCATCAGTTTGAATTTCCCACGTGCACCGATAGGCTGTGTTTTCGCGCCTCGCGCCTCTCTGTCGGTCCCATTTCCCGCTCTGTTCCTGCCTCGTAAACACACTCAGACAATGGTGGCCGAAGTGATTGGTTTTGTGATGATACCCTACCTCCTGCAGGGCTTGATGCTGCTCTTCACCTTCTTCATCATGTGTGTGATGATGTCTGATACCGAGATCGCATCTACTGTTGCCGGACCGAGTACCCAGCAGGAAGATTCCGACGAGGACAGCGACTAAATTCTCCAGGACTTGTCACTAGACCACACAGGAATTTACTGTTATATACAGTGCAGTGAAGTGATGTGATCCCAGTTATGCAAAAGAAAACGTTGTGGAAAGTGCTGGTGAGAAGTGCTGGAGATTGTCAAGTGCAAAGGTGTGTCAGGTGCAAGGTCTTCCTGTCAGAGTCTGAGATGATCGAGCGGGTTATACATCAGGACGGCGTCTTCTTTTTCGTAAGTACCCTAACTTCATCAAAATTCCTTGTTTTGTTCTTTCCATATCATTAATCTCATGCATAAACTGTGTGAAAGATGATTTCCATAATGATTTTCATGTCTAACCTGTTTTCAGCATGCTGTAAATGGGTTAAAAAATTACCCTAAATGTTAATCATAATTTCCAGCTTTCAATTTAATTTTTTCATGCATGGTTTTTAAGTGCACCAGCTATGAAAAAGGTGAATGCCAGTGAATTTCATGTCCGGTCATAACCTAACCTAACCATTTTGTTAATCATAATTTCCTGCTTTTAACTTAATTTTTTCATGCATGGTTACCACTAGTATTGAAGTGCACCAGCTGTGGAAAAGGTGAATGCCTATGATTTTCATGTCCTGTACCTAAACAAAGCTGCCAACTCAGTGAACAGCTGAGCCTAACTTACCTAAAATTCATTCTTTTTGGGTAAAATTTAAATTAACTCGTCTATCTATCTATCTATTGCCAGATGCCTCAATCCCGAACGGGGTGGCCACAAACAAATCGCCTCCATGTCACTCTGTCCCCTGCCATTTCACTACCACGCTCCCAACTCACACCCCCTCTCTCATATACCTCTCCACTCCATCCCTCCATCTCATCCTCGGCCTCCCCCTCCCTCTCGCCCCCTCCACCTCACTCATATACACTCTCCTCGTCAATCTTTCACTCTCCATCCTCCCCACATGCCCAAACCACCTTAACGTGTTTCTCCTAACGCTTCCCATCACATCCTCAACCACACCACAACGCTCCTTCACTTCCTCATTTGTTAGTCTGTCTCTCCATGTGACTCCACATGCTCCTCTCAAATAACTCATTTCCACTGCTCTCACTCTTGACTTCTGTCCTTCCAACAGGGTCCAAGCTTCACTTAATTCGTGCTTTGTGTTAATTATTTTAGTGCACTAGCTGTGAAAAAGGTGAATGCCAGTGAATTTCATGTCCGGTCATAACCTAACCTAACCTAACATAACCTAACCAAACCATTTTGTTAATCATAATTTCCTGCTTTTAATTTAATTTTTTCATGCATGGTTACCACTAGTATTTGTGAAAAAGGTGAATGCCAATGATTTTCATATCCTGCACCTAAACAAAGCTGCCAACTCAGTGAACAGCTGAGCCTAACTTACCTCAAATTTATTCTTTTTGGGTAAAATTTAAATTAATTCATGCTTGTGTTAATTATTTTAGTGCACTAGCTGTGAAAAAGGTGAATACCAGTGAATTTCATGTCTGGTCAGAACCTAACCTAACCTAACCATTTTTCTGGTAACAATTTACATCATTTACTGTATTTGATGCTTTGTATCCAGTAATTTAGTGCATAAAATGTGAGAAAAGATGATTTCCATGTCCGATACTTACTTATACTGTACTATGCTGGCAAGATCTGAGCACCTATGCCTTACTCACCTCTAAATCATCATTTTTTGGTTAAAATTCAATTAATTCATGCTGTGTGTGCATTATTTATGTGAAAAGGGACCTAAATAAGTGCTATACATGTCCAGTAGGGAGGTAGGAAGGTAGTTTTCTGAGTTAGGTTAGGTTAGGTTAGGTTAGGTTAGGTTAGGTTAGGTTAGGTTAGGTTAGGTTAGGGTCATGAATGACCGGTGCTGGAGCTTCAGGCCCAATATTCGGACAAGATCAATGTCCGGACATGCCTTTGGCTCTATTACGTCGGATAGTGGAGGGATTACTTCCCTTCTACAGGTAATCAGATTTTGAAGAGATGCTGTGTAAGAACATGGAGAAGTATAAAAATTCAACGAGTTGAATTTACAGAACTTTTTACGCTCTTTCGATTGGGATATACAGGATCCTCATACGACCAATAATAAATGAGCTTGTCGATCTCAAAGGTCACCAAATTTCAATTTGAGAAAACGGCCCTCAAAGTTTCCCCAACTTTCTGAACATGCTGTGCACGAATTGGGGGGGGGGGGGGGAGGGAGAGGGAGAGGGAGAGGGAGAGAGAGGGAGGGGGAGGGGGAGAGAGCNGGAGGAGGAAAGAAGGAGAGGGGGAGAGAGGAGGAGGAGGGGGGGAGAAAGAAAAAGAAGAGAGAGAAAGAGAGAGAGAGAGAGAGAGAGAGAGAGAGAGAGAGAGAGGATACTTTATAGAACTTTTTACACCCTTTTGATTGGTATATTAAAGAACCTTGTACAACCAACAGGTACCGAGATTATCGAGAAGTCCGAGAACACATTGTTGCCAGGAGTATGTACTGAGAAGGGCTCAACACTGTTGTCTGCCTTGTCGTCTCCAAGGTGTACAGAATGCCCCAACACTGTGGTCTGCCTTGTCTCCATGCTGTTTTTGGAAGGGCTCAACACTGTGGTGGGCATCATCATCTCCAAAGTGTCTCAGAAGGCCCCAAGAACGTAGTCTGCCTCGTCTCCATCCTGTACTGAGACATCCCCAACACTAGTAGGCCTCATCATCTCCAAGCTGACTCAGAAGGCCCCACTACTGTAGTCCCTCTCATTGTCTACGTCCTTCTTACTCCGACGTCTGACAGTTTTCTTGGGGGTGTGTGATCTTATGCAGTCATTTTTTAGGCCCCACCCACCCACCCCGTGTTGCCCCACTCCCAGAGGACCTGCGAAAGTTTGAAATAAGGTAAAAATTGACCGACTTTTACTCGGTTTTCAGCAGTAATATTTTACAGGCATATGAGGGAAGGATGACAGATTATTTTTATGGGCATAACTCACCTTCACCCGGACCCGCCATTTCGGCCATTTTCAATGGGTCAATCCCCTTAATCCCGTAAGGAGTAGCCACAAACAAATCGCCTCCATGTCGTCCTGTCCCCCACCATTTCACTGCCCTGCCCCCAGCTCACACACTCCTCTCATATACCTCTCCACTCCATCCCTCCACCTCATCCTCAGCCTCTCCCTCCCTCTCTCCCTCACTCACATACTCTCTCCTCGTCAGTCTGTCACTCTCCATCCTCTCCACATGGCCAAACTACCTCAATGTGTTTCTCCTAATGCTTCCTATCACATCCTCACCACAAAGCTCCTTCACTTCCTCATTTGTTAGTCTGTCTCTCCATATGACTCCACAGGCTTCTCTCAAATAACTCATTTCCTCTGCTCTAACTCTTGACTTGTGTCCCTCCAACAAGGTTCAAGCTTCACTTCCATATGATAAAGTTGACATCACAATACTGTCATGCATTAACTTTTTCACTTCCATGCTCACTTCCCGTTTCTTATCACTGCTTTCAAAGAACCAGCAACCTTCCTTCCCTGCTGCACCCTTTCAAGCACTTCACTCTCTAATTTTCCTTCCTTACTCATCACACTACCCATGTACTTAAAAGCATTCACATTTTTCATTTGCTCCTCATCCAACTTTACTTTTCCATACATTCACCTTTAGATTACATTTCTTACACACTCTCCCAAACTGATGCACCAAGCCTTGCAGCTCCCCTTCATCTTCACTTAACAACACAGTATATCATCTGCAAACACCAGTACAGGGTGTTTCCACACACCGCCTTCTCTCATTAGGGCTGCTCCAGCATCCACTGCCCTACCTTGTATCTCTTTTATAACCCCATCCATTTACAGACTGAACAACCATGGAGACATGACACACCCCTGTTTCAATCCAACCTTCAAACAGAAAAATTCACTCAGTTCATTGTCCACATGCACTGCAGCCTTAGCACCTTCATACATACTCTTCACAGCATTCAACAACTTCCCATTTACTCCATATACTGTTAATACTTTCCACAATCCTTGCCTAAGTTATGTAATTTCATCTCAGTTTGTATGCTGAAGCATTTAGAATGATGTGTAATATAAGAAAACTCTGGATATTTTGGATGTCTCTGGGTTGACAATTGTTGCTTTCCTGAGAGCCACGTAGATGATTCAATTACATAGGGAGCTTATATAAGGATAGTTCAGTGTCAGTAGAGTTAGTGAAGATTGTACAGCTCTGGTACGTGTGAAAACTGTGAAAAGAAGTTGGCAAGCATTAACCCTTTCGTGCTTAATGGGTGCGGTGCAAATTTCACGCACTCGTTACCGAAATGGCTCCTGTTTTTAAATTAAAGAATGATTTTGCGTCCATTTCTGAGCAAGAACAAAGCCCTACTTGCATCCCTGTGTATCCCTTCGCCGCACTCAACCCACGCCGCACCCAGTGTTGCCCCACTGCCCCAGTCAGTGTTGCTACAAGCCTTGCTCAAGGGTAAGATAATTTCCTTTCATGTTCCATAAAATCGGCCTTAATTGACCTACAGTAATTCTTTATATGCCAAAATATATATAAATAAATTCCCTATAACTTTTTCTCAGTAACATTTACAATAAAAATTATATTTCTATGAGAAAACTTAAAAAGAAAAAAAAACATCTTTAAGGCATAATTTACATTCGGCTGATTTTGTTTTTACAACACCAAAAGCAAGTACATTTATTCAGGATTACAGTGAAAAAGAAAAAAAGAAAGAAAGAAAAAAAAAGGATTAATGAAGCATAAATAAGGATGTGAGGATAAACTGTTTATGAACTATCGGGAATAGTGCTGATCAGAATGGTTGAGATGATAGGCAGAGGGCAGTGCAGCTGGCTAATAGCCTCATGGGTGATGCAATGGAAATTCTAGGCCAGATATTAGTAGAGGGGAGGAACAGCTATCAGTCCTTAGTAGAAGTACTGGAGCGCAGATATGGGACCATGTACCAGACTGAGGTTTACAGAGCAAGATTCCGGAGCCATGTACGAGCTCGAGGCGAACCCCTACAGCAGCTTGCTCATGACCTGGAGAGTATGGCATACAAGGCATACCCTGGAGCAGCACCTAACCTGTTGGCTATTCTTCTGAGGGACCAGATCATCGATGCTCTCGACAGTGAAGAGTCGAAAGTGCAAGTGAAGTAGGCACAACCCACAAGCATGCAAGAAGCACTAGCCAGGGCTCTAGAATATAAGTCCTATGTCAGGTCCTGTACATCCACTTATCAGGCCGGTCGTAGTGCGGGATTCAAGCAAGAAAGGCACAGATAAGTGAAGCAGAAAAATTTGAAGGAAGTTGCTGGTACTGTGAAAAGCCGGGACATAGGAAAGTGGACTGCAACAAATGGAAGAGAGAACAGGAGAAGATCAGAGGAAGAGGATGCAGATTTACAAACAGTGGAATACAGTGCAACCATCTTGGGAAGAGGTTTCCAGGTTCAGCCCTGTGACCAAGAGCTACTGGAGTCAGTGGGACCTTCTTCGTTTGAACAACGGAATACTGGAGTGTCAGTGGGAGACACCTAATGGCCTCAACAAGCATTGGCAACTGGTGGTTCCAAAAAAAATGAGGTCCGAGATCATGGATGAGTCTCAAAACCAGATCACTAGTGGGGACCTGGGAGTGAAGAAAACTCTGAGTCAGCTGTGACAAAGGTTTTACTGGACTGGCATGCATCAGGAAGTTGAAGAGTGGTGTCGGTCCTGTGATGTACTGTATGCTGTGCCAAGAAGGGACCCAAGAAATGTGGTTGCACCCATCTTCAGCTACACCAAGTGGGTACACTGATGGAAAGAGTCGTGGTGGACATTGCTGGACCTCTGCCACTCACTGAAAGAGGAAACCAGTATATATGTGGTTCCATGGACTACTACACAAAGTGGACAGAAGCCTATGCCATCCCTGATCAAGAGGCTGCAACTGATGCTCAGGTGTTGGTTGACCAGTTTTTCTGTCGTTTTGGGATGCCACAAGAGCTACATTCAGACCAGGGTAGCAACTCTGAGTCTGCTGCATTCTGTGAGTGCTGCAAGTTCTAAGGCCACAGTCAGATGGGATTGTGGAGAAATTCAACTGGACTCTGGGACAAGAACTGGCCAAGTACTGCATGCAGGGACAAACGGAATGGGACAAGAAATTACCAGCATTGCTGATGGCCTATCGGTCTGCATCACACAAGTCTACTGGCTACACCCCTGCAAAACTGATGCTGAGCCATGAGTTTACATTCACCCACTGACTTGTTAATGGGAAGACCAGAAGACCACTTAGTTAAGAGCTGCCTACAGACACCTACAGCTATGCGATGCAACTTCAGGAAAGGCTGGCTGAGGTACATCAAGTGTGAGAAGCTCTAAAGTTTTCAGGCAAAGTGATAAGGTGCAAGTATGATGCCAAGGCAAGTGAGGTGAGCTTCAAAGATGGCGACAAAGTTTGGTTATACAACCCTCAGCGAAAGAAGGGACAGTCAACGAAGCTGCAGAGCCCGAGGGATGGGCCTTACACTGTGTTGGACTGCCTATCAGACATAACGTACTGGATTTGGGGAGGCAGGAAGTCTCACCCAAAGGTGGTACACATGAACCATCTGTGGCAGTACCATGGGCCAGGAAAGTACAGTTGGGACATCTCCGAAGAATCGTGCTCTCCCGCAGCCGAGGATGTTGAGGAGGACCATGGGGCTGAAGTACACAAGGATGGTGACAGTTTCCTGAGGGAAGAAGTGAATCAAGAAGAGGACCAAGACATTCCAGGAGGAGTGGACTGTGTGGAGGAGCAGGGATGTTGTCAGAAGCGGCATAGGAGAAGACCTGATAAGCTGAAGGATTATTTTGTGTATAATTAAATGTTTATTTTGGATTAAGGACTATGTTTGTATACATTGTGAAGTTTTGTCGGGATGACAAAAGGACTAGGGAGGGGGTAGTGTTGAAATGTGGGATTTGCTAGATAGGAAGTATTGGAGGGTTCTCAGTGCTTCTCATATTTTTCTGTTATGTGTCAGAGTTACCAGTTGGCCTCCTATCTGTGAGCAGAGGTATTCTGTAGGTTGTACATTAATCTTTGTGATCTTTTTCTCTATGGTGTGACTGTTAAATTATGCAATTTCATCTCAGTTTGTATGCTGAAGCATTTAGTGTTATGTACTTTAAGAAAACTGGATATTTTGGATGTCTCCAAGTTGGCAACTGTTGCTTTCCTGAGAACCTAGTAGATGATTCAACTACACAGGGAGCTTATATAAGGATGGGGAGGGGACTAGATGGCTTTCAGTTAAGTCTGAGTTTAGTTCAGCGTCAGTTCAGCATCAGTGCAGTTAGTGAAGATTGTATAGCTCTGGCACTTGTGAAAACAGTGAAGTGAAGTTGGCAAGCATTAAGTGTAATTATCTGGAAAATAAAGACAGTGAACTTAAGATGCCAGTGTTTATTTAATGAACTGATCTCATTGTTGTACACCAAAAGGCTGACCATAAGAACAACAACTCACTAGGCAATATCCTTCCTATACTGAACTACTGCTGTTGGAGACTGTAGCAGTGCGGGACAGGGACGTAAATATATACTGTATACTGTATATATAAATATACAGGGTGATTCACGAGTTTCTCCGGAAACTCTGGGAAATGCAAGCTTATGCAATTCTAAGCATAAAATACTCTGTAAGTATAGGTATTTAATGTAATGGTTTACAAGTGGTGAAATTTTCAAACCTGACAGATGTGAATGGGAGGCGCCCCATCATGTTGAAAAATGATACGTCGTCGTGTCTTCAGAGGCACATCTTTAAGTAACAAGGGAAGTTCATCTCTGATAAAATTAACATAGACATCTCCTGTAAGCCTCCCTTCAAAGATATGAGGTCCAATCAGCTGGCTGTCAATCATACCGCAACACACATTAACTGAAAATCAGTGTTGAAAGTTCCGTTCAGCTGTCTCCTTGGGATTTTCTTTTGACCACTAACGTGCATTACGAGTATTATGTGATCCACTGCGGGTAAATATGGCTTCATCAGTGTATAAAATGTACTTGCTAGCCAAGTACAGCAATAAAGTCGTTGAGCAGAATCCCCGGGTTGTAGATGCTAACCTTGTATGTGATATGGGTACAGACCTTCCCGCTTTAATGCCCTCCATACCTTCGCTTGTGGAACACTAAGTCGGGATGAAATTCTTCTCGTACTGATGCTAGGGCTGCGGTGTACCATTCCTACTATGCGTCGTACTTCAACTTGCCTCTCCATGTAGACGTGGTAAAACACTTTTGCATCTGGGCTCCTGTTTGGATATTTCCATCTGTATTCTCTTGCTGATGTTTCAGCGTTGCCATTGCAGAACCCATAGATAAAAATCATATCTGCATACTCCACGTTTGTAAAAGTGAATGGTATTGTAGCGAAATGTGGGTGAAACCGTCCCTGTAATAAATAGGCCTACCACACTCGTCAGCACTTGGCGGGAAACTGTCTCTGAGTATCACTGGTATTGCATCCTTGCCATGTTTACTCCTTCAATAGTAGATTTATTTGTTACTTTAAAGTGACATACGTTTCTATGTAGAACAATTACTTACCTGACAACTAATGAAAGAATAGTTTCATTCAGAACGAGAAAAATGTGCAAAATTTAAAAGAAAATTGAGTAACCTGGCAACACAGCAAGACAGCCAGAATATCCAGATTCCAGCATATCCAGGCCGTGACTGAATGATACAGTAGTTAGTAATACATTAAACTATCTGTACGATAACTCTTGTTTTAACAGTGAGCGTCTGGTTGCTAGCGAAAAAGCCACGGGTACGCAGGAGTGAGTCTAACCCCAACTCACGCTTCCTGCTCACTACCTGCTCATGAAGGTGGTGGGGTGGAGTTTGGTAAGGCAACTGATAAGGAACGGAAGCCACCATCAGACATGCTTTTGTTTGCTCATCCGCTACACATCCGCTTTACTTAAAGCAGTAGAAACACCTCACCAAAACAGTTCTTCTTCCTGATGGTCTTTTATATTTTTCTTATAATTTCTGGGGAGGTAAATAAATGTTTCTTGTTAAATCTGTTTCTCAGCTGTTTTTAGCTGCTCCGCTGTGACAACTATTGTCTGACTCGTCAGTGTAATGGTGGAAGGGACTCTCCTAACCTAAGTGTTTAACTAAACCTAACCTAAACTAGCTTAACTGTACCAAATAATTTAACCTAACCTAACCTACAGTTGGGAAATTGGGAATGAAATCCACCTTTGGGTACAGTGTGTAACTCTTCCACTGCACTAGAAACAAGCATAGGTACAGCTTAAGGAACATTATGATGGTAACAAGGGGGAAATTTTTCAGAAAAAAAATAAATTCACCACCCTGAAAATACTGTAATCAGAAAAAACAGAAACAAACTGAAGGAATAAGAACAGAACTGGTAAGGTATTTCTGCTGCTTAAAGTTAAGCGTACATTTACTGCTCATTTTTTTGTTCATTCTCATGCATAAGTGTAAAAGACAGTATTGGTACAAACAATAATGTGTTCCATTAACCCTTTAATAGCCACCAATGCTGAACAATGCTGTACCATGCCGGTGTTAATGAAGTCGAGTTAACGTGAGCTACGAAAAACTTTGAATAATTATGGGAAGGGAACAAAGGTCACTAGTATGTTTACACAACCCTACTCTACTATCCCAAGCAGTCCAGCGGGCACTTCGTCTCAAATGTTTTCGCCCATATGGCACACGCACCTTAATTGTAAGAATTCTTCCGTGAATCATAGCGAATCACAGGAAGGGTTTAGGAAGCTAAAAAACACATTGCTAAGTTTGCCAGATGATTCTCTTCACATCAGTAAGAAAAAACAAATTTATTTTAGAACTTTGAGAAAATGGTCCCCAAGCTGCCCAGGGGAGCATGCAAATTTCTGAATCCACAGCCACTGAATGGTTAATAAATCAATCTAACAGTACTCGTGTTTTGTTTCTGCCGGATTAATTGTGATTTTGGACTATTCAGGCACTCCTTCACATCATATAGCCCGGGTAATCTGGCAATCACTGTACTTCATTCTCAACAAACCCATTTCCCCCTTCCTTCTTCACAATATGGATTCAGAGCAATGCACTCTGTAAGCGCCTTACTGACTAGTCTCACAACGAGCATAGAACAGCATCAACTCCATGACACCCGTTCAGTGTACACTTCTCACGACAAAAGATGTTAGTAGAGCCTTCGATGCCATCCCACAATGCACTCTAATCACCAAGATATACAAAACAAATGTGAAGACCACCACCAAAAACAGGCTTGCCAAGGATTCATCTAGTAGACAAGCACGTTACACTCCTGAGCTAGTCATCGTGAATGTGAAATTTTCCTAATGGAATACCATAAGGCTTTGTTCTCTCACCCACGCTCTTTAACCTATACAAGCATGATATTCTCACACCCCAGCCACCCACAAACACTGCCTCATATGCAGATGACATCACCATAACAACCACAATCACATTGCAGTCACAGCCAGCACACTGTAACAAGACTACCTTAACACACCACAGACTTGGGTTGACAACAGGCTAAAGATCACTCCAGACAAATCCACTACCACACTCATCTCCAGCAGTAAACATGAAAATAGGTACCCCCCCCCCACATCACACTTACAATGTACGTGTGATACTGCACACTCTCTACTAAAATTCTTGGAGTTAAAAATCAAACTGGACCCATCTTGAAGGACCATTTACAAGACATTAAGATGTAGTGCACCTGCAGACCCAGTGCACTCAGGACAACTACAGGGCCAGGTTCTCGGGCCACAAACATTAAAAATAAAATAACACCAAGACTCAATGCCTTGAGGTCACTTGCCCATACAACATTTGGACACATCAAAGAAACCACCACAACAGTATACAAACAATATATACATTGTGATGAATTATGCAAGTCCTGCTTGGGCACCTAACCTCACTAAAACATACTACAACACTCTACAGACCATACAGAACAAGGCCTTAAAAATAATCACAGGCTACACAGCCACTACACCCACAGACCACCTACATCAAGAAACCAAAGTCCTCAAAGTCAAGGATCACCTAGACATGAGAGGCACCCAAATTCTCGCTAGAGCCTCCACAAACCCACAACATCCACAACACTACATGGCAGCACATCCACACACACCAAGGAACAACAAAACAACACCCAGCATATGATATCATACACAAATACTGTTTTCTCTTCCCCCTCACCTGCCTCAGACCAGCAGACGCATATCCATACTCAAATCATTCGCCACTCCATTCAGTCACTTAAAGATAGCACACAGCTGCCTGCATGGCCTCCTGATATCCACCCTTCTGAATCTTATCTCCCTCGTGAGGACAGGGTCCACCCGGCCAGGATAAGATGTGGGCTTCATCCAACCCTCTTAAGTTATAAAAAGAGGCTGGATGACTCTGTCACCGATGCCTGTCCAAATTGTAACACAGCACCTCATACTATTAAGAACATTATGGAAGACTGCGTTGCACACAATCACCTATGCCAACAACACAACATACACTCCTTGAGAGCTCTGTGGGAAAGCCCGGTCTCGGCCATGGCCTTCCTTAGAGACTCAAGACTGTTCAGCCAGACTGCCTAGGGAACAACTACTACTACTACAGAGCCAGACTTTGGGTCACAAAAAGAAACCCTCTCCTTACTTTACAAACTATACATTAAATCAGTGATGTTTTATGCCTCCCCAGTATGGGTTTCCATCCTATATAATATCCATTTCAACACCTTGCAAACCATAAAGAATGATGCCCTATGCATCACCACTGGCTGCACTAAAACCACAGCACAATTGCACTCTGAAACTAAAGTCCTCCCTGTCAGAGACTACCCTGATATAAGGGACAGACAATCCTTTGCTGAAGCCTGTTCCAACACAACATCCCTGTCATTACATGATAGAGGCACACAAGACACCTAGGTATATAAAACAATCACCACACAAACATTATTAAACCTTTTACAACAGTATCTCACCTCCAAATATTCCAACAATAGCAATGAAAGCACACCTTCATACTCACTTCAAGGGCAGGACAATACAACACCTTGATCACAAGGCTAAACTACAAACCCTCTCCTCCCGACACTTGTCCATCAGAGATGTCCTTAATAAAGATGATTCAACTTCACCTACCTAGGCTTTGAGCAGGGCATCATCATACCCTCCTCAACTACCAGTTTAATTCTGGGCTAGGTGGAATGATAGATGACACATGCCCAACTTGTAAATTAGGCCCACACAATGTAACACACATAATGAAGCACTGCACAGCACAAAACACACAACACGAACACAATACCAGTGGTGTAGGGAACCTTTGGGACAACCTCATAGTGGCTTACCTGTGGTTGATGGGTCAGTTTGATCTGACTGACGGGTTGAACAACATCAAAAACAATAAAAACAACTGATCATTTGATGGCAAAAAAGAATGCTGAAAAGGCAAATTAAAATGAGGACTTACATTAAATAAGCTACTCAATCCTGTTCTTTTCTATCCAGTTCACTACTTCTTCCATACCTACTCACCTCTCCTGGCCCTAGCGTACACTCAAACAGTAAAGGATCATCTTTGTGCATAGGGTAGTCATGTAGGAGCCACTGGAGTGTTGTGCCATTGGGGTTGAAGTTAGGGCTTACCTCTGGAGGGTACATGAACCATCGCTTCCTACCCCACCTGACAGACAGAATGTGAGGACTCAATAATAAAAATCAAAGTAAAGCTTAATCATCAGCCTCCCTTAAGAAAAATAAAAATAAGTCAAACCACAAGCTTCCTCAGCATGAAAGGTTAATGTGAATACTGTACTATATAAACTGGAGGGAGAAAGCCTATAATTAAAGATCATCAGATTGAAGGTGTTACATCTTGCAGCCAGGGGATATTGTATATCTTATTTTGACTAATCTTAACCTGAGGTAAGAAAGTACGTAAGGAATGGATGTAAGTTAGGAGGTGAAAAGGGTTTATGTGAGTGAATACTGAAAGTGGAAGAGGCTTCAGTAGGCCAAGATGGGGAATGGATATAGTAACTGTGTAAGAAAGTGGGATATGGAGGCTGATGAACCTTGGTAACTGGAATATGGAGGAGGATGAAAATTGGTAACTGTCAGGGGACTGAGCTGGTTTGATAAACTATACTGTATACAGAGCAGCAAATAAAAAGAGTTTGCCACTTCCCACTCCACAGAGTCCACAAGGCAGTCTGTCTCTCTAAGAGGAGGAAGAGAGAAGTTTGAACCATAATCCCTACTAAGCAACTGCAAGCATCAACGATTGCTACAGAAATGATTTTAGGGTTATAAGACTATTGGTAATAATAATAATAATAGCAATGATAATAATAACAACAACAACAATAATAATAACAATAATAATGATACAGTAACTAATAATAATGTTCTCAAGTTATGGGGATTAAAATAATACCATTAACCTCTTCAGCTTGGGGATACCCTCTTCACTACATTCTGGCAAATGCATATTTCATTCAGAAGTAGTAAGACACTGTCACTGTTAATTGGCTCCAGTCTGTCTGGCCAAGCACAACCATCAATCACAGGCAAGCAACCACTCATGCAAGGCTGTCCTGTGCAATGAACCATTATTCCATTATGGCTGACAGCTGAAATGAGGTGCGGAGAATAGTGTGGAGGTTTAATTCCTGAACGGACGCCGCATTTGCATCTCTCCACACAGTTAAAAGAGGCACCACAGCAAGCTCCAATTCACACTATAATTTGGCTATACAGTTACCACCCAGCACAGTAAATGGAATCCCAGCTTACAGGAAACCATTAGGCTAGAGCCACCTGAAGTGGAAAGAAGTGTACAGTAGACCCTCAATTTATATGGGCCTAATTTGCACTAAACACATTTTGTGCAGAAATATAAACCCTGACCCTGCCCAGTAAAGTTGTGGGGGGGGGGGGGGAGATTGAATGGGAAAATCCCAGAAGTCATCCCCCATTCCCAACCATCCCTCCAAAGTTCTGCTGTCTGACAATGTAGACACACACTCACACCCCCTAGAACAGTGGTTCTTAACTTGGTAATTACTCCCAAAGGGGTAATTTTGCCTTTTCAAAGGGGTAATACTGTATTGGTAAAACGTTGCTCAGCAATTTTTTTTATACAATAACAAAAAAGATTACCATAAGCAGGCTCTGACCAATTTCTGGATAAAGCTTGGTAAAAAATACACTGTTCAATCATAGTGAGCACACAAGATCCTGAAGCCTTTTGCAACTACATAATGCTGAAGTGGGATTTTCTGCTACGCTAAAAAAAAAAAAAAAAAAAGTGGGGGGAGGGGGGCCAAAACAGGATGGTTATTGACTATGACATGCAACACATATTGCCTAAAACTGAGCCACACATAGAAAAACTGATCAAAGAAAAAACTTTCACCCATCACACCAGAAGTCTACAAAGTGTACAAGGTTTGTTCAGAAAGTATCTGACCTTAGGCTCTAAAAAAAATAAACAGCTAACTTGCTGAGCTAGAACACTAATCCCCCTAAAAGTAGGCCCCTTCTTATTTGATACACGTAGCCCAACATTCTTTCCACTGCCTGAAAAATTTTTAAAAGTTGGTTTTTGGTATCTCCTGTAGGTGCTTCATCGCATTCGTCACGATCTCTTCTCTCGGATGAACATTGCTCAAGACATGTTGGAGTGTACAAATCATAATCCAGACTTTCTGAACACGGTTATCACTGGAGATGAGACCTGGGTGTGTGGGTACAACCCACAAACCAAACCACAGTCAACACAGTGGAAGCAGGCAGGGTTGCCTTGGCCAAAAAAAGCACAACACGTCCATACCAAGGTGAAATGAACTTGCATGTCGTTTTTTTTTTTTTACTACTGTGGCGTTCTGGAACACAAATACACACCAGAAGGTGAGACTGTCAACAAACATTGCTACATCGACGTTATCCATTGTCTTTGTAATGCAGTTCGGTGGAAGAGACCAGACCTTTGAAAAGCAATGAGTTGGAAGCCACACCATGAAAATGCCCCTGGCCATTCTTCTCAACTGATTCAAGAATTTTTGGCCAAACATCCATCCAGCAGGCCCAGCAGGCTACCTACTCATCAGAGCTCCGTGTGACTTTTGGTTATTTGCCAAGTTCAAAACTCCGCTGAAGAGTTTTCGATCTGAGACTAGAGAAGAGATCATGACAAATGCGACAAAGCACTTGCAGGAGATACCGAAAACCAACTCTGAAAAATGTTTCAGGCAGTGGAGAGAATGCTGGGCGACTTGTGTCAAGTCAGAAGGGACTTACTTTGAGAAATAACTGAATACAGGCATACCCCGGTTTAACAATGTAATTGGTTAGGTAAAACCCCATCGTTAGGTGGGGTATTGTATATCACGGTACTTTTAACATGTAAAGTAATGTGAACCGTTTACCAGCCTTGGGTTTCCCCCCAAACCAAGCTCAAAATGCACCCAAATGAGCCCAAAAACAAGTTTAAAGCCAATCTGAATGGCCTAACAGCTGTCAAGAAAGCTAAATGAAGCCTAACACCTGTAAATAACTCACTAAAACACATTAACCTAAGTCTAAAAATAGTTTATAAATCAACCTAAACACACAATTTAGATATCATCAAAATCGGTATAAAAAAATCAAAACCCATCGTTCAACCGGGGTTTGGCCATCGTTAGGCGTGGTATGGTGGTATTTCTACCCCCATCGTTAAGCCGGGGTATCACATCTAGGGGTATCATATATCGAGCTATTACTGTACTGTACTTGCATGAACACAAAAAAACAAAAAATGTGAAAAAAAATAATAATAAGTAATCTTCCCACTATCCGACGTAATAGAGTCAAAGGCATGACCGGAAAGTGGTCTTGTCCGGAGAGTGGCCCTGAAGCTCCAGCAATGGTCATTCATGACCCTAACCTAACCTAACGTAACCAAAATCAGAAAACCACCTACCTACCTCCCTACCGGACATGCATAGCACTTACTTAAGTCCCCTTTCACATAAATAATGCACACAAAGCATGAATTAACTGAATTTTAACCAAAAAATGATGATTTACAGGTGAGTAAGGCATAGGTGCTCACAACTTGCCGGCAAGTGTAAGTAAGTATCAGACATGGAAATCACTAAGAAAATCACCCTTTCTCACACTGCATACATTAAATAATGGACACAAAGCATGAATTCATTGAATTTTAACACAAAAATGATGATTTTGAGGTAAGTAAGGCATAGATGTTCAAGAGTTGCCAGCTTAGTGTAAATAAGTATCGGACATGGCAATCACTATGAAAATGATCATTTCTCACATCTTATGCACTAAAATATGGGATAGAAAGCACCATATAAATAAATTGTTACCAGAAAAAGAGTTAGGTATGGCAAAGGTGTTCACTGTTCAGCAACAGCACCGGTCATTCTTGACCCTAACCTAACCTAACCTAAATCAGAAAACCACCTATCTACCTCCCTACCGGACATGCATAGCATTTATTTAAGACCCCATTCACATCAATAATTGGCACAAAGCATGAATTAATCGAATTTTAACCCAAAAATTATGATTTTGAGGTGAGTAAGGCAGGGGTGTTCACGAGTTGGCAGGTTAGTGTAAGTATCGACGTGGCAAACACTATGAAAATCATCACTTCTCACATCTTATGCACTAAAATATGGGATACAAAGCATCAAATAAATAAACTGTTACCAGAAAAAGAGTTAGGTATGGCAAAGGTGTTCACTGTTCACCAACAGCACCAGTTATTCTTGCCCCTAACCTAACCTAACCTAACCTAAATCAGAAAACCACCTACCTACCTCCCTACTGGACATGCATAGCACTTATTTAAGACCTCATTCACATAAATAATTGGCATAAAGCATGAATTCATCGAATTTTAACCCCAAAATGATGATTTTGAGGTGAGTAAGGCAGGTGTGTTCGCCAGCTGACTACATAATGAACGTAAGGAAGAGACATGATTATTACTGACAAAATCACCTTTTCACAGCCTATGTACTCAAATATGGGACACAAAGCATGAAGTAAATAAAATGTAACCAGAAAAATTATGATTTTGAGGTGTGTAGGGCAAAAATGTTCACCAGTTGACTAGATTGTGAACGTATGTAAGAGACATGGTAATCACTGAGAAAATCACCTCTTTCACAGCCTGTGCACTCAAATATGGGACACAAAGTATGAAGTAAATAAAATGTAACCAGAGAATGAGGATTTAGATGTGATTATGGAAAATATTTAGCAGCTGACAATGTTTACTTACATGTCCATGATTGTTGTTTACTCCTTGTTTACCTCCACCTCTAAGGATTTTACAGTGGTCATAATTGCTCTTGAAGCATGTCCAGTAATCCAGTGTTTAACCACACTTAATCCTTAGCACTGTGACGTTTGATTATTTAAACAAGAACGAAAATACCGCAAACGATCGAACAGCCGTCCACTGTTCACGGGAGTTGAGACAGAACTAGGTGGAGGAGGGGGATAGGGCGGGAAGGGAGCTGGTCGGGGCGCACAGGAAATTCAAACTTACGCAGTTGGAAAAAATCAGATTTTTTTCGTTTTCTTTTGCAATTTTGGGGTTTCGGCCATCAGCCTACGATGTCCGGACAGTGAGGTAACCGGATAGTGGTCGTCTGGATAGTAGAGAGATTACTGTATATATATTTTTTTTATGAAATCCCCCATATTATGTACTGACTTTGTCTGTATTACACATCTAGTCATTTCAAACCATTTCAGCACAACTCAAATTTTGCGGGGGGTGAAAATATGGATACTGTATTTCTTAGTGCAAAGTTTTTTAACTCCTCTCTCTAGTTTTCACTGGCATGTATGCAGTCATTTGGTGAAATTTTTTTGCACTTCATTGCAAAGCATAGGATGGATCGATGAAGCTAAAAATTGCATTCCCAGGTGCACCAGATGTTTCTCTTCAATTTGGCATGAATAATAAATCAATTTTCGAAACTTGAAAAATCAGTGCCCGAGCCGGCCTTTGGGTCCTGATAAATTCCACCAGCTCAGCCACAGAGGGATTAAGTGAAACACATAAAGCTTGAGATATGAGACTGGAGTGGATACAGTATATGGAGAAAAGAAAGAGAAGGTAGACATGGTGGAGGAGTTTTAATAAAGATAGACAGCAATTTAAATGTAAAAAATGCACAAATGGACAACAAGGCAGAAGCTTCAACAGTACAAACACAAGTTATAAAGGGAGGAAGATTGATATAGAAGTAGCTTATATGCCCACTCAAATAAGAACATGGAATGATGATGAATATGGGAATATGGCCAGAGATAAGTTGATGTATCTGGAAAAAAAAAAAAATGGAGGTAGGGGGGTTTTAAGAATACTCCCCCAGTATCCTTGCTAGTCGTATGAGGTGACTAAAAGGGTTGGTGGTGGGTTAGTGCCCCACCCCGTAAAAAGAACTAACTAAACAAGCAAATAAAGAGCCTCAGACCAGGATGGACCATACGTTGACAATTAAGGAACAGACAAAGGACATTCTGAGGGTAGGGACATGGAATGTGAGAGGAGTGAATGATGAAGTGAAAGAGAGAGAGATTGTTCAGGTGCTTGAGGATGCAAGAGTGGATGTATGTGGATTAAGTGAAACTAAATGGAAAGGTGAAAGGGTGAGGGAATGGGCATCCGGTTTAGGAATATGTGCAGGAATTAATGAGAATGAGAGGGCAAGAGAGAGAGAGTATGTCTGACGATAAGCAAGAAGTGGAAGGAGAATATAAGAGAGTATGGAACAGTTGGTGCAAGGATTGTATGAGTAAGGATGAAAGTAGGTATACAAGCTTGGGCAATTGTATGTGTATATGCACCGACAGAGGACCGAGTGGCAAGAGTGAAAGATGAGTTTTGGGCAAGTGTAGAAGCATGTATGGACAAGTTTAAGAGGAGCAAGAGAGTGTTTTTGATTGGAGACATGAATGGCAAAGTTGGGAATGTACAAGTGGATGGAGTGGTGGGTCAGTGGGGTGTGCCAGCTGAAGTGGATGGGAATGGTAGTGCCTTGGTGGATATCTGTGCTGGTACGGGGCTGGCAATAGCCAACACCTACTTTCAGCATAAGATGATCCACAGGTATACATGGAGAGTCATGAGGAAGATGGATGGTGAACTTGCTGAACGAAAGGCAGTGATAGATTACGTGTGTGTGGCTTAGCGAATGAGAAAACAAGTGTTGGATGCAAGAGTGTGGAGAGGGTGAGGGAATGGAATTAAGTTAGGGCTGCAAAGAAAGTGGGTGAAGAGACCAAGGGGAAGACAGGAGGAAATAGCTCCTGTGAGAAGAGTAAAATTACAAGATAGTGAGAAAATGGCAGTATATAAGAGCATAGTGGAAGAAAGATTGGGAAGGTATGAGTTACAGCAGATGGAAGGGGTGGAAGATGTATGTAAGATTTTCACAGAAGAGATAGGCACAGTGTGTGAGGTGGTTTGTGGAGTGAGGAGGAGATGCAGGGGTGTGCAAGGGACAGCATGTTGGAATGATGAGGTGAAACGAGCTGTGGAACAAAAGAAGAAGGCATATAGTAAATGGCTAGTAAACAGAGGTAGGGGAGAAGATGAGAGAGAGAAAAGAGAGGTATATGTGAGCTGGAGAAGAGAGGTGAAGAGATTGGTGAAGGAGAGTAAGATGAAAGTGGATGAAGAGTTTGGGAGGAATCTGAGTGTAAAATGGAGGGAGAATAAGAAATTGTTTTGGAAGGAGGTAAAGAAAGTATGGCAGTGTGAAAGGGGATACAGTAGGGGAGTAAGAGATGGGAATACTGTAATAGATTGCTGGTGGAGAAGAGAGAGAAATTGAGGAGATGGAAGGAGCACTTTGAGGATCTGTTGAATGTAAAGAGTGACAGCAGTGCGAGTATAAGTGGTTGGGGAATGGCTGGGAGAAGAAGAGGTGAGAGGAGGGAGGAAGAGATCAGTAGGGCGGAAGTAGTGGAAGCAATGAAGACGATCAAGATGGGAGAGGCCCCAGGAATTGATGGAGTGTGTGGTGAAATGCTGAAGTATGGGGGTGAGATTGTTGTGGAATGGATATGGAAGTTGTGTAGATTGGCTTGGGAAGAGGGGAAGGGTTCCAGAGGATTGTAAATCAGGTATAATTGTTCTTTTATACAAACGAAAAGGGGAGAGAGAAGTATGTGGTAACCACAGGGGTATTTGCCTTCTTAGTGTGACTGGAAAAATAAATGGTAGAATACTTACTGATAGGGTTAGGCATATAACAGATGAGTTAGCTGGAGAAGAAGGGGGATTTAGGAAACGAAAAGGGTGTGTAGATCAGATATTTGTTCTAAGATGTTTAGTGGAGAAGTATCTAGAGAAGGGAAAGAAAGTGTATGCTGCCTTCATGGACGAGAAAGCTTATGACAGAATAGACAGGCAAGGTATATGGAAGATATTAAGAATATATAGAGTGGAGGGGAAATTGTTGAGTGCTGTGAAGAGTATGTACGATGGAGCTAGGGCTACTGTGCGAGTGGATGGTGGGCTGAGTGAGTTTTTTTATCTGAATGTGGGACTGAAACATGGTTGTGTGAGGTCTCCATGGGTATTTAGTATATATATGGATGGGGTTGTAAAGGAGGTGCAAAGTAGGGCAGTGGATGTGGGGGTGGCTCTAATGAATAAAGGTGAGATGTGGAAGATTTTGGTGTTGTTGTTTGCTAATGATACAGTATTGTTGAGTGAAGATGAATGGGAGTTGCAAGGTTTGGTGAATGAATTTGGGACAGTGTGTAAGAAGAGGAATCTGAAAGTCAATGTAAACAAGAGTAAAGTTATGGTGTTTGAGGGGAATGAAGTCACAGAATGCACAGTGAGGTTGGATGGTAAGGATATGGAGAATGTGAGTGCATTCAAGTACTTGGGTAGTGTGATGAGTAAGGATGGAACTTTTGCAGATGAAATACTTGAAAGGGTACAGCAGGGAAAGAAGGCTGTTGGTTCACTGAAAAAGGTGATGAGAAATAAGGAGGTAAGTATGGAAGTTAAGAAGTCACTGCATGATAGTATTGTGATCCCTACCCTGATGTATGGAAGAGAGGCATGGACCTTGCTAGAGGGTAACAAGTCAAGAATGAGAGCAGTGGGAATGAGTTACCTGAGAGGAGCATGTGAAGTGCCATGGAGGGACAGGTTGGCAAATGAAGAAGTGAAGGAATGTTGTGGGGTGGATGTGATGTGGTTGAGAAGATTAGAAGAAATATACTGAGGTGGTATGGACATGTGGAGAGAATGGAGAATGAAAGACTGACTAAGAGGGTGTATGTAGGTGAGGTGGAGAGAGGGAGAGGAGAAGACCAAGGATGAAGTGGAGGGATGGAGTTGAGAGGTATATGAGGGAGGGGGGAGTGATCTGGGGGGAGGGTAGGCAAATGGTGGGTGACAGAGCAGCCTGGAGGCATTTTATCTGCGGCCACCCTTTGTGGAATTAGGGCGTCGGGCTATAGATAGATAGATAGAGATCTGGAAAAACTTGCACAAAGAAGAAATGGACTAGTCCTAACTGACAGTACATGAGTGACCAAATATCATAACCATAAGATGAGTTTAGCCCACGATACGTTTCAGAGGCAAGGAGTGGCACAAAACCGCTACTTTCCCACACTATGCGACCCCCCTTCCTGCACAAAGTGCTTATTGTGACTTAGAGGCTCGTGGGGAAGGTGTTGAAGAGGAGTTTACAGTAAGATCTTGCCAGTAACGACTTTAACAATAACGGTTTCAGCAATAACGGTAAGTTTGAATAGGTACCCTGTTTCTATAATAACGTTTAGATTCACTTGAATAACAGTTATTTTGCAAATGCCAAGTTGTTATACTGCAAATACATCCGTAACAAGATGAGGAATGAAACAGACAAACAAGAAGAGATGAAGGAACCTGCCAAAAATGTGAGCAGTAGTGAGGAAGAGATGGAGGATCCTCCCCTCACCACCTCCTCTAACTCGCCTGCCGCTGTCCCCCTCCACCTCCACTGCCCCACCTGACTCAACAGCTGCCTCCCCCTCACCTGACTCACCTGCTTCACCTGGCATACTTGCAACCCCCACCATAATGACTGTTGCTGCATTATACAACACTGGCAACCATTAAACATTCGTGATGTGGTGGGTGGTGCAGAGGGGGCACTCTAAGTGTGTTGCCATGCCTCGGAACCCCTGCTATTTAAGTCCATCAGGCCTGTCGTCTACGGTTTTTACATATTCTTGTTATTTTAGCTGTATCTGTAATATATATCTTAAAAAAATATCCTTTATTATTTCTCAATGTTTAAAAAATATCAAGGTTTGAGGGAGGGCCTGCCCATATGTTATTTTTCCCATAGGATTATGTATTCAAAGTATGCGAAATCACAGTGCGCAAGGTCCTGGACCGCCCATCCACTCGCGCACTGTGCGAGCCTGCTGTATATCCAAATTATAAAGTGCTGCTACCACTTTGGAAAGTGAACATTTAATAATTATACATGAGGTCATGAAGTGAGGAGAGGAGAAAAGGAAAAGCAGAAGGAAGATATGTATAATTATTGCAAAGCTGATTTCATGGCACTGAGAAATTATTTCAAGGGGTATGACTGTAAAGAACTTAATGAAACTACACATGTACACAATAGATACGGTCTATCCCTGCTATTCACAGGTTCACATATTCACATATTTTTCTGGGAAATTACGTTCCTAGTGGTTCATAAGTAATTTTTTGGCATGTTTTCTGTGGGTAATACTGTCCCATACAGTTAAACTGTGTAGTTACCCCGTAAAGGTAAGTGCTGTTCTGCACACAGCAAACTTTCATCATCATCACATGGTGATTACAGTACACTGTACCCAGAAGGGCTTGTGTATCATCCTGTACTGTCTTTTTAGGAAGTATTAATGTGCCATAAAATGCATGTACAGGTGTTATATAGGGTTTGTATGTAAAAGGAACAGCAGAAACACTGAAATCAGTGACTTCTCTCGTAGGTTTGGGCTATTTGTGGAATTCAACATTCGCGGATAATTCTGGTACATAACGCCCGTGAACAGCAGGACCTGACTGTACTCTCATTTTCAGGAGGTATATAATCTATCTATCTATCTACTGCCAGACGCCTCAATCCCGAACGGGGTGGCCACAAACAAATCGCCTCCATGTCACTCTGTCCCCTGCCATTTCACTACCACACTCCCAACTCACACCCCCCTCTCTCATATACCTCTCCACTCCATCCCTCCATCTCATCCTCGGCCTCCCCATCCCTCTCGCCCCCTCCACCTCACTCACATACACTCTCCTCGTCAATCTTTCACTCTCCATCCTCTCCACAATGAAGATGTTAATTACCGGATGAAACTGCAGGAGGCTCCCATGCATAAAATTTACAACTGCACATTTTTCTCAGTAAGCTGTAATGTAATTATAATTATGACGGCTTTAAAAGGTTGAAGAAATGCAAAATTTTGAAGATATCAACTATAAAACCACCAGTTTTATACACAAACTGTGGCAAGTGACCACCCTCCATGTCGGATTTTTAGGGTAATTTGGCTCAATAGTCAATCTGTCACTAATTATTCATTCCTATACACCAAATCTAATATGACCTACCCTAACCCAACACAACTTAGCCTAACCAACCTCTATCCTAATCCAGCTAAACCTAACTTAATTAAATTTAACTTAACTACACTAAACAATTTGAGACCAAATGAGTTTCAGGTCCGAATCACCCCACTGCCTTCTGTAGGATGCCAATTGCTGATGTTAACAAACCTAACATTGCTCTTGAGTAAAATGTTATTTTAACTGAATTTGGGTGTCATGAATGAATTACACAATCTTTAGTAAGATATATGATATCTCCGCAGAATTTGGGTGTCATAATTGAATTTATAACTATGAAGGATAATCATCATCATTATCATCTGGACCTCCTTTCCCACCTAGCACAGGGTGAAGAGAGGCAACATTTAGACAGCCCAAATTTGACCAATCCAATGGGCCATGTTTCCATTCACTCATCATTCACATGATGGACGCTATCACGTTAAACGGGGTGTCAAATCCTTGATCATGCACTTCTCCTCACAATATTCATCCAGCCAGCTCAATCTCTTGTCAGTCCCCTAGCCTCACCAACTTCCATACCTCTCTACCTCACACACTCATCCATCATATCCCTCCACCTTCTCCTTGGACTACCTCACCTCCTCCCTCCTTCAAATTCCCTCAGTTATGCCTTTTTCACCATTCTATTGTTATCCATTTTCTCCATAAGACCATAACATCTCAGTACACTCTCTCTGATTCTGGTGTCCACCGACTTCCTCACTCCGCACCTTTCACAAATCACATTATTATTTTGTAACCTAGCCATTCTCTGTACTCCAGATACATTCCTCAGCAGTCCCATCTCCACAGCTCTCATTCTTGACTTTTCGTTACCATGCCACAACATAGTCTCACATCCATGTGTTAAAGCTGGCACTAACACTCCTTCATGGAAGCCTCATGCAGCTGCAACACTCAGGCCTCTGTTTCTTATCAAGGCCTTCATTGCACCAGCTACTTTCTTTCCTTGTGTCACTCTACTTTCCACTTCTTTTGCACATTTTCCGCACATCAATCACTGTACCCAGTATTTAACCTCTCTCACCAATTTCAGTCTCTCTCCATTCACTGTAACATCCCACTGGGAGTCACCTTCTCTCTCAATAACCAGCACTTTACACTTTTCTGCATTTACTCTCAAGGCACGACACCCACAGATATCAGCAAAACTCTGCACTAGTCTACCAAGTTCTTGTTCAGTATTTGCAAGTAGTACTGCATCATCAGCATACAACAAATGTGAGATATTCCATCCATCACCATTCATTACCAATGCCATCCCCCTCTCCATTACTCATCTTTTCACTTCTTTCATCACTCCATCCATATATATATTGAACAACAAAGGGGATATCACACAACCTTGCTGCATGCCCACACTGATCGTGAACCATTCACTTAGATGCCCATTTACCTTTACACATGCTTCACTACAATCATAAAAACTCTTGACGGCACCTAGCAGCTTACCATCTATCCCATACATGCGCAAAACCTTCCAAAATCCTTCTCTGTCTACTTTGTTGTATGCTTTTTCCAGATCCATAAATACCTAATAGTTCTTCTCACAAGCCTTCTCCACTATCTGTCTTACTGCAAATATTTGATCTGCACATCCTCTATAATAATAAAATTTTCATCATTTGTTAATGAGACTCTCCAGCAGTTTGTCTATAAACTGATTCCCAAATATGGAACAAAAAATGAAAAGATAGACAAATAGTTCAATGACAAATGTACAATGGCAATGGAGGGGAAAACAGCAAAAGAAAATAGGAGTAAACTAGCACGGGAGATATGAAAGATTAAGAAATGATTATGTGACACAAGAGAAGCAGCACCCAAATATAAGAAAAAAAATAGTGGATAAGTGTGGAGGTGATCCAAAACTACTTTATAGATATATAAATCACTCCATCTATAACCAGACACCATAATCCCATAAGGGGTGGCTTTTTGTCTCTGAGTTAGATGGTTTATGGGGAGGGGCACAAACCTTTTGCCAATCCACTTGCTGACAGGTAGGGAACATACATGGGTTGGTTATATGGTTACCACCCAGAGTTGTACATGGTTTCCTGCCATACAGGAAACCACTTGGCTTGTCACTCAATGTAAAGCCACCCAAAACAGAAAGACGAGTAACAAAAAGTGACAGGAAAGATCAGAGAAACAGGAAAAGGGGACAGAAAAAGAATGATAAAAGTGAAGGAACAAATAGGCAGTACTACATCAAGTGAGTGGATGATAGTTACCATCACCTACCACCATATATAAATACTAAAATGAAAATAAAACTAGGGATTGTAACACTGAAAGTTGGTGAATCAGTCTATGAACAAGAGGAGGGAATGTCTGAGATCAAGAATAAAAAATCCCAGACAGTTTTTATAAGGGAAGGGGACTTCCAGAGACCTGAAATAAATCAGAAAAGGAAAAATAAGATATCGCCAAAAGAATTTCAACCTAAGGAGCAGCTGGAGCTAATGAAAAATGTGGATGCAAGAAAAGCCATGGACCCAGATAATATATCTAGTTAGGCAATTAAAGAATGTGCTGATCAATTAGTTAAACCAATATATGAGATAATAAAGTGTTCTTCAAGAGAAGGAGATCTGTCAAGACTAGAAAAAGGCAAATATAGTACCAATATATAAAAGTGGGAACACAGAAGATCCATTAAACTATAGACCAGTATCACTCACTAACACCACTGTAAACTGTGTGAAAAATCATTAGGAAAAATTGGTTGCATACTTAGAGGAAAACAGGGTCCTTGAGACAATTTGGTGTTAGAGACAGAGTTGTTAATGTGCTCCAAGGGAGAGATGGGGGTGTTGAATGTACCTATTTGGGACTTTAGGAAGGCATCTGACACAGTATCACATGAGAGGTTGATCTGGAAAAAAAAAAAAAAAAACTGGTGGTACTGAGGATGATTTATTAGGATGAAAAAGAAGTTACCTTACTGGCAGACAAACAAGAACTATGGCTGGAGATAAGTTTTCATTATAGTAAGGGGTAAAAAGTGGCATGTCCCAGGGAGCAGTTTTGGCACCCATAATGCTCCTAGTATAAGTAAATATGCCAAATGAAGTTTGATCACATAATATCTTTGCTGATGATGCAAAAATTATCAAACAAACTGTAGATGAGACAAGCTGCAGGGAGCTGCAAGAGACCTGGATATCAACTATAAAGAGCAAGGAATGGAAGATTAAGTTTCACAATAGTAAGCGTCATGTGACTGAGTTGGGTGTAAACATGAGAAAACCAAAATGAGACTATAAAATGGGAATGTAAGAAATTGATAAGACAACAAACGAGAAGGATTTAGTGCAATAATACAGCAGGATAATCAACTGAGACACATAAGAAAACCAGTGGGGCACATTATCTTTTAATGAGTACGGTACTGTATACGAAAATCATTTAATTATACAAGTGGAGACATTTTAACCAGTGGATTGCGGGCCACAGCGCAGGCTGGGTAGCAGCCCGTTGTGAGTCACAGTCCAGGCTGTGCTGGCCGTGCATCACCACTAACTACTCCATCCCTATGCAAACTTATGCATGGCGCTACGGAAAGATGGAAAGAGAGAGATTTTTTTTTTTTTCACCAGATGATGCCCTGGATGTTTATCTTCAAGTTTACAATAAACATTCCCCCCCCCCACTACTCCCCTATGTTACCCTCCGCACGGCCCTACTCAAAAAAGGAGAGAGAGAGAGAGAGAGAGAGAGAGAGAGTTTTTTTTATATAGCTAGAGAGAGATTGTGTATATTATATAAAATTATAA
>JAGKTI010000600.1:80584-95017 GCA_018397915.1 Birgus latro | reverse complement strand
GAGAGGGAGAGAGAGAGAGAGAGAGAGAGAGAGAGAGAGAGAATTTTTTTTTTTTTCATCAGATGATGCCCTGGATGTTATCTTCAATTTTATAATAAACAAAAACTAAAAAAGAAAAAAATAATAATTTTTTGCACAACACAGGGTGAGATATAAAAAGGTAAATGTGCAATCCACAGGTTAAGAAAATTGATACTGACATCGGCAAGAACTAGATTAGAATATGCTGCAGTTGCGTGGTCTCCCTGCTTTTAAAAAACATATCAATAAATTAGGGAAAGTGCAAAGAGTGGCTACTAAAATGATATCAAACTTGAGAGAATTACAGTAACAAGAGAGGATGCAAAGGCTGAAATTACCTCGGTTGCAAGAGAGAAAAGAAGGGGGACATGATATTTTTTTTTAAATAACAAAACAGAGGAAGGAAAATTCCTTCATCATCAAATCCTACACTGTCCCATGAGGAGCGTAAGAGCCTGGGGCTAGGCAAGTTGGTCCTGACATTTAAGATGAGAGTGACCAGCCTCACTCATCCCTAAGTGGCATTACGTGAGCAATAAACCCCAACCACCCCTTGGTTATAAACCTTCACCAGCTCAATCCGACTGGAGCGCCATAATTACCCATTAAACCACCAGGCGCCAAAATTTGGTTATACATTTACCACCCAACATAGTAAATGGTTTCCTGGTATACAGGAAACCATTTGGCTTGTCACTCAGTGTAGAGTCAAGGAACAGGAAAGAATGAAGGAAAGAAAGACAGAAAAGGGAGTCTAAAGTCACCCATAGGCAGAAGGACGAGGAAAGAATGAAGGAAAGAAAGACAGAAGAGGATGGAAGGAAAGAAGGAGGAGAGGAAAGGGCAGACACCCGAAAGCAGCACTACATCGAATGAGTAAAACTGAATAAAAAAAATAATCCATACACCAGATTACCGGCATCCTCCATTCATAAAAAATCTTTAACAGTTGGACTTGAACAGCTGTAGGTTGAAGTTTGGGGGGAAACAACTATGGGAAAGTGAGTTCCAGAGAGATGCAGTTCAAGGAATAAAAGAATTCTGATAGGCAGAAGTTCTGTAATATGGCTGTGTGACATTCCAGTCGTGAAAGCTACCAAACTGCCCGAGTAGCACAAGGGGCAGCATGGAGAGGTGGCACAATGGACGCAACTTCGTCAGAGCATTTGCCATAAAAGTACAGTATCTGTAAAATAATGCAAGGGAGGCAACATTCCATCTTACTCTCAGGGGAGGTAGTTTATTTGTAATAGCATGGTTATTAATAATTCCAATTGCTATGTTCTGAATTTTGTCTAGTTGTTTTAGTGCAACCTCTCCACATCCATTCCACAAGGGTGAGCAATATTCTAACTGAGAGCGCACGTGACTTTTAAATTCAAGCTAACAGCTCATCAATGAAGAAGCTACAGACTCTGTACAACAATTCAAGTTTCTCTGAAGTGGTTCTAGCAATTGATCCGACATGAGAGGTCCAGTTGAGGGCATTGTTAAGTGAAACACCAAGAATTTCAATACTTTTGGAGATGAGAATATTAGTAGCACTGAAGGTAATGTACGAATCAGGTAATATCTGCCTATTAGTAAATTGCATATACAGTACAGTACGTGACACCTGATGGCTACAGGCATTTCCTTAGTGGCAGGGCAACGTGCCACCTGATGTGAAAGGGTTAAAGTACTGGTATCTGTACAATAATGCACGGGAGGAAAAATTCAATCTTACACACAGGGGAGGTAGTTCATTTGTAACTGTAACTGCGGGATTATTAATTATTCTTATAGCTTTGCTCCGAATTTTGTCCAGCTTTTTCACTGCAACCTCTCCACAAAGGTGAGCAATATTCAAGCTGACAGCACACCTGACTCTTATAAATTACAGCTAACTGCTTGTCAGTGAGGAAGTTATGGAATCTGTACAATAATTCAAGTTTCTATGAGGCAGTTTTAGCAGGAGATCTAACGTGAAAGGTCCAACTGAGGGCACTGTTAAGCGAAACACCCAGAATATCAATACTGTGCTTATAGAGACAAGAATATTGGTTACACTGGAGGTAATACAGGAATCAGGCAATATCTGTCTGTTAGTAAACTCAATATTTGGGGTTTTCCTAGCATTAAATGAGACAATGTTATTTTGTTCCCATTCAGTGATCTTATAAAAGTCTTGATTTATGGGGATTGCTGTGCTGAGCTAAGCATTAGAGATATTAAACTCTGCGAATGGGTGGTTAAGTGTAAAGGACCTGTAAAGCGCTAAGTCATTTGCACAGGAGTGAACGGGATTATGGGTGACACAAGAGATCATTAATACGAGTGAAGAACAGGGTTGGGGCCAGGACTGATCCCTGTGGCACACCAGTATTAACCACATGGAAATTGGAGGTAGGTGGTGGCAACCATCATCCCCTCACTAGATGTAGTGCTGCCTACTTTTGCTTTCACCTTTATCATTCTTCTTCTGTGTCTGCCCTCCTCTCTTGCTTTTTTCCACATCTTTCCTGCCATTTTTTATTACTCTTCTTTCCTTTTCAGGTGCCTTTACATTGAGTGAGGGGCCAAATAGTTTCCTGTATGCCAAGAAACCATTTACAAAGCTGAATGGTAACCACATGACCAACCAACACGTGTTCCCTACGTGTCAACAAGTGGGTTGGCAGAGGGTTAGCACCCCTCCCCATAAAACAACTAACTCAAAGTCAAACGGGCACCCCTTGCGGGATTATGGCAGGTGGCTATAGAAAGAAAGATAGACATCATCTACCATTACTCTTATCTTTCTGTTGCTGAGATATGAGGAAATCAGAGGGGCAAAAGATGACTGGCCATGGCAACAGAGTCTGGACAACAGGGTAATGTCACACTCTGTCAAAAGTTTAAGAAATGTCAAGGGTTACTGCAATGGTTTTTCCATGTAGCTCAACTGACTGATGGATGGTATGAGTCAAGAGACTAAGTATATCAACAGTGGATCTGTGGCAAAAACCATACCATCTATCACAAATGAAGTTTTTGGATTTAAAATGCTTAACTATCTATAGTAATCTCCCTACTATTTGGATGCTCAATAACCGGACACCCCACTGTCCGGATATCGTTGGCTAGGACATTCGGAACACCCCCCTCCCCCCCCAAAAAAAAAAAAAAAAAAATAATAAATCTGACCCGCAAGTTTGAATTTGGCGCGCGGAGCCGAACAGCCGTGTTTACGATCCCTTCCCACGCTCTTCCCCTCCCGCCAGTTCTCTCTCAACTGCTGTGATGAGTAAGTGGTTGTCGGGATGGTTGGCAGTATTGTTCATTTTTGTTTAAACAATCACAATTCACAGTGCTAAGGATTAAGTGCAGTTAAACACTGGATTACTGTACATGCTTCAAGATCATTTTCACCACTGTCAAAGCCTTAGAGGTAATATTCGTAACAGCCACCACAGACATGTAAGTACACTGTCAACTGCCAAATATTTTCCATAATCACTTCTAAATCCTCATTCTCTGGTTACATTTTATTTACTTCATGCTATGTGTCCCATATTTGAGTGCACAGGCTGTGAATAAGGTGATTTTCATAGTGAATATCATGTCTCTTACCTACATTCACTATGCTGTCAGCTGGTGAACATATTTGCCCTACTCACCTCTAAATCATACTTTTTCTGGTTACATTTTATTTATTTCATGCTTTGTGTCCTTACTTGAGTGCACAGGCAGTGAAAAAGGTGATTTTCTCAGTGATTACCACGTCTCTTACATACGTTCACTATGTTGTCAACTGGTGAACATCTTTGCCATACTCGCCACTAAACCATCATTTTCTGGTAACAGTTTATTTATTTCATGCTTTGTATCCCATATTTTAGTGCATAAGATGTGAGAAAAGGTGATTTTCATAGTGATTTCCATGTCCGATACTTACTTCCACTATGCTGTCAACTGGTGAACATTGAACATCTCTGCCATACTCACCTCTAAACCATCAATTTCTGATAACAATTTATTTATTTCACACTTTGTATCCCATATTTCAGTACATAAGACGTGAGAAAAGGTGATTTTCAGTGATATCCATGTCCGATGCTTACTTCCCCTATGCTGTCAACTGGTGAGCATCTCTGCCATACTCACCTCAAAATCAAAATTTTTTGGTTAAATTTCAATTAATTCATGCTTTGTGTCCATTATTTACGTGAATGGGGTCTTAAATAAGTGCTATGCATATCCGGTAGGAAGGTAGGTAGGTGGTTTTCTGCTTTAGGTTAGGTTAGGTTAGGATCAGGAATGACTGGTGCAGGAGCTTCAGGGCCAAGTATCCAGACATGACCACTTTCTGGACATGCCTTTGGCTCTATTACGTTGGATAGTGGGGAGATTACTGTATCTATCTATAACCAGACGCCTTAATCTCATAAGGATTGGCCACAAACGCATCGCTTCCATGTTCCCCTGTCTCATGCTACTCTGCTGCCCTCCTGCCAACTTACTCCCCCCCCCCCTCTCATTCACTTGACAGTTGTGCTTATTAATAACAATCTTAAATACTTTACCAAAAGATGTGATAGTTATTGGTCGGTAATCAGATGAATCAGGGCATGTTTCTTTCAGTGGATTTGGGTGCATGTTGCCTTCTCTAATTCTTATTAGAGAATTAAAAAGTACATAGGAGTAGGATGAATAATTTAGCAAGAACAGGATCAAGTTCTGTGGAACACATTTTCAAAACTATTGGAAGAATTCCATCTTGATCTGGAGCTGTGTTGGTTGGTGCACTGTCTAGGTTGGATTTTATATATCTAGTCCGTATCTCCAGTGGAGCAAATTCAGGAGAGTCAGGTTTTGGTACAGAATCATTCTGACTGCCTTCCTCTAAGGTAGAGAGAGTTCTGGCAAACGTACTGGCAGAACGTTAGCTTTTCCATAAGGGTTATTTACAGTGTTTCTGTCTCAAGATTTTAGTGGGGTAAAGTTACTACTGAAAGAAATGAGCTGATCAGAATATTCTATTGGCATTAGATATATAATAGTCTGAATGCTTGGTTATAAAAAAGTCTGATTTGGTGTGATTTATTACTACTGTTGTGTAGTTTCTAGCAATTTTTACAAGTCACTGAAAGATTCAGTAGATTTTACTTTAAGTGAGAGTTACATGCTAATGACTTCTGGACTCCTGCTAGGGCACAATTGCTCCTGAACCATTTTCAGGAGCCTAATCTATTAGTAAACTGTTGAATGGGTATGAACAATTCTATACCAACTTGTAATACGCCATTAATGTGGGAATGGGTAGAACTGATGTCATTGGAGAAGAAATACTGCCTTGGAATATTGTATCTCATCATTTATAAAGGCTTCAACATGCTTGCATGAGCTGGCCTTGGTCAGCAAATGGCAGTTCTCCACGCTGCTTGATCATTGGCAGCCTCCCTATTCAGTCCCTGCATTGACACTCTAAGACCTTGTTCCAGGTCTTTTTCAGTCAGCCTCTCGCAACCCTACCCCAGATGTTCACACATCTCAACATCTGCACCCATCTGTCATCCTCCATCCTCTCAAAATGACCAAACCATCTCAATCTACCCCTCCTCATTACAACACCAATGAACTTCAGTCCCATCCTTCCTCTCAACTCTTCAATCGTAATCTCAGCCCCACCAAGCCTCGCATTCAACTAACTAGGTCATTTCTAAATTCATCCGAGTCTGCCCTATCAAAGTGCCATCTGGACATCCTGAATGGTTCAGAACTCTGGAAACAGCTTGCATTCTCGACCAGTACTGTCAACCCTGGTAGAATACAATAACAATACTACATTATAGACATTAAAATCAGCCAACATAAATTTCAGTAGTAAGGGTGAGGTTAAGGATGGTTATAAAATGCTGGGTTCTGATGAGACACTGGGGAAGCAATTAACTATACAGATATAATTGGTTATATTAACATAATTTGGTCTGTACAATGAGTAATCAAAATTAATAGACATGAAGTTCATGATAGTGTCAACTGCATATTCGGATTTAATATAGCGACAAGAGCCACCCTTGTTACAAAAGTTAGCGAGGAGATGGCAACCAGGAAAAATGTATGAGAATAAGTCAGCAGAGGGAGAGACTTGGATTTATGTGAGGAATTGGCCTAGAACATATATGGATTCAAGGAAGAAGTGAACCCAATTCAGATTGGTACTACAACCACAGATGTCGGTAATAAAATACAGGGCTGAACTGGAACTTCTCCGCTGATGAGCATGATTTGTGGTAGCAATAACCACTGCTGGCACAGACGCTTGATGAAAACCAGGAAAGCCTTGTGCCGGCTGCCCTACCCTGCTGGTGGTGGCAATCCAAGGTACCACTGCATTTGCTCTTAATACTACAGTGGCTGTTGTTAAGGGGGATGGGATAGAAGTTGTGATGCCTAATATGCATGTAGTGTAATGCAAACTGTTAGAGGCAGGTGTTTATGAGAGTATGCTGGCCTGCTCTCTGTGTTTATAAAAACACTGAAAACTTTCAGCAAAGGGAGAAAACGTTCAGCAAAGGGAGATGGTCAGGAACAGCTATTGAGGGCTGGCAAAATGGGAGCTCCAGCTCTCCCTATCTCTAGCTTGTCATCCACCTTGGGAGTACCACCCTGTTCAACTGGTGCAACAGTCAACTCTCAATGTGCAGAATTAAGAGAACACATAAATAGTGAGTTTGCTAGTGAGGATGCACAGAGGCACTGTAAGATGGTTTGGTCATGTGGAGTGAATCTGTGAAAGCAATCAAGCCAAGTACTGCATAATTTGAATATGAAAGGGAGAGTCACTGTGGGTCAATCAAGGACATCACATGATAAGGTCCTTAACCTAAAACTGCAACTTTCCCTTATAGAGGATGTGGCTCTTATTGAGATACCTCAATAGGGACAATTAAAAATGAGTTACTCATGCTTTTTCTACTGGTGCCTGTTAAGCCTAAAACACAGTAAATATTGACCTGAAAATTTGCATACTCATACTTCTGCATGCCTTCTTTCATATCATACCCATACAGCTGATGTACACACACACACACACAAAAGACCAAGAAAGAGAAGTTACAGAATTAAAGGTGAGTAATGAATCTAACTCAAATGAAATAAAACAGCTCAAGAGGGAGAATAAGAGGTTGGAAGAAGAAAAGGACAGAATGAAAGGTAAACTAGATGAGTAAGAATCAAAATCAAGGATGAGCACATTAAGGACATCAAGGAGCAACATAAGGGGTGGAAGAAAATTCAGGAGGAAGGAAATGTAAATTTGAAAGAGATTACAGAAAAACAAAGCAAGGAAAAGGTGGAGAGGGAAGTGGTTAGGGTACTGAAAAGTAGAGAATCTTTAGCCAGGGATGTAGCAGATAAGAAAAAATGTGTAATAATTTCAGGAGTAAAAGAAAAATGCATGACAGTAAGATCGGAAGAGAAAGAGAAGAACTGAAAGGTTAAAGAGATAATATCAGTAGTTATGGGGGGTAACAACGAAGCTCAAGAAGAGACTGAAGAAATGTTTAGGTTAGGAAAGTACGATGAAGGAGGGGCAAGGCCACTGAAGGTAAAGTTAATGGTAAATGAAATCATACATAGAACATGGAAATTATCAGACAAAGAAGGGTTCAAAAATGTTTGGATATGGAGAAGAGAGGTATACAGGGCGAAGTCTGAGTCACAGAGACTTTTACTTGATAATCTAAATCGTGGAGAAAGGAAAAATATAATTTTTAGGGTGACAAATCAGGTGAAGAGGGATAATTGGGACATTGTAGGTGAGCAGTGTGTGAAGAATGATGATGGAAGGGTAGTGGTGAACAGTGAGGATATTAAAGATGCATGGAGAGAGCATTATAGCCGGTTGTTGAATGAGGAGTTTGATTGAGATAGAGAAGGTTTGGAGCCAGCTGATCCAGTGTTTAGCCCTTGGTCTTTGATTGACGCTGCTACTGTGAGTCAGGCAATAGGCAGGATGCGGGTGGGGAAGGCGGCAGGTGTGTCTGGGCTGACTGCCGAAATGTTGAAGGCCTCAGGAGATACTGGGGTGAAGTTAGTCACTGACCTGATAAATATGATTATATATGAGTGTGTTGTCCCAGACAATTGGCTGAAGAGTGTAATTGTAAATGTGTACAAAGGAAAGGGTGATGCCCTGGAAAGTGGAAATTAATTTAGTTTCATTTTTGAAGGCTCCAACATGCTTGCATGCGTCGGCCTTGGCCACCTAATGGCGGCTCTCCACACTGCTCGATCCCTGGAAGCCTCCTTGTTCAGTCCCTTAACCCCTAAGTCACACTTAATGACCTCGTCCCACGTCTTTCTCGGTCTACCCCTCCCAACCCCTCCCCCAATATTAACACCTCTCACCCTCTGTACCCAATTATCATCCCCCATCCTCTCCACATGTCCAAACCACCTCAGCCTACCTCTCCTCATCACAACACCAATACACTCCAGTCCCATCCTACCTATCAACTCTTCCATCGCAAACCCAGCCCCCCCAGGCCTTGCACGCAGGGACGCACTGCACATCCACCTAATCATTGTCATTTCTTTAGGTTTAAACCTGCGAATATCCTCTTCCTTTACTGCCCAGGTCTCACTACCATACAGCATCACACTCCTAACACATGCTGCATACAAAGACCCCTTAGCACGTAAGGAGAGTCCTCTCAATGTGAGGAGAGGCAAAAGCTCCCTGAACTTCTTCCAACCACTTCTCACCCTAGCAACCGAGCTAACTCCAGCCCCACCTCCGGCACATAACATGTCTCCCAAATAACAAAACTCCTCCACACACTCAAGAGACTCACCTGCAAGTTCAACCCTCTCACGTCTAACAATCTCCACCTGCTCTCCCTGACACGCCGCACACATGAAATCAGCATTATCTCGCAGTCTACCTCTAATACCACTACATCTCTTGTGCACCCATTTATCACAAACACTACACAAGATGGAATTACTTCTCACACCCTTGTGGCAAACTGCACATGGCCACTCTCCCTCTCCTCTGATTGTACTGCCACCAACCCTAGATATCATCACTTTTGTTTTATCTGCATTTATCCTTAAGCCCTTGTACCCTATACCATCTCTCCACTTCTTAAATCTTTCCTCCGCCTCCTTTTCATTCTCTGCAATCAACACCAAATCATCAGCATACAACATCTCCCATGGAAGTCCATCTCTGAAGTCACGTGAGAGGGCTTCAAGCACCATGATAAACAACAAGCGACTCAAAACTGACCCCTGATGCACACCAACATTCATGGAAAACTCATCACTCAAAACTCCATTCACTCTTACCTGGGTGCGAGCACCCACGTACATGGCCATAACCACCCTAACCAGCCACTCTTCCAACCCTAGCTTTCTCATTGCCCATTTCACCACCTCTCTAGGGACTCTGTCAAAGGCCTTTCCCAAATCAACAAAAACAAAGTACAATTCCATTTCTTTCCAATATATTTTTCCTGAAGCTGTCGAACAATGAATATGGCATCAGTGGTCCCCCTGCCTGGCATAAACTCAAACTGCATCTCATCGATATTCACTCTTTCTCTAATCATACCTTCTAGAACTCTCTCCATTACTTTCATTATCTGATCTAAGAGCTTGTACATCTGTAATTTCCCCTTTCCAGGGCATCACCCTTCCCTTTGTACACATTCACAATTATACTATTCAGCCAATCATCTGGGACAACACACTCATATATAATCATATTTATAAGGTCAGTGACTAACCTCACCCCAGTACCTCATGAGGTCTTCAACATTTCGGCAGTCAACCCAGACACACCTGTCGCCTTCCCCACCCGCATCCTGCCTATTGCCTCACTCACAGTAGCAGCGTCAATCAAAGGCCAAGGGCCAAACACTGGATCAGCTGGCTCCAAACCTTCTCTATCCCAATCAAACTCCTTATTCAACAACCGGCTATAATGCTCTCTCCATGCATCTTTAATATCCTCACTGTTCGCCACTACCCTTCCATCATCATCCTTACACACTGCTCACCTACAATGACCTGATTATCCCTCTTCACCTGATTTGCCACCCTAAAAATCATATTTTCCTTACTCCATGATTTAGATTATCAAGTAAAAGTCTCTGTGACTCAGACTTTGCCCTGTATACCTCTCTTCTAGCCCTGCACTTGGCAGCAATTACTCCTCCCTGTTACCACCCTTCTTCCATTCCCGGAAAAGCCTTCTTTTCTCCTTAACTGCAGCTTCTACACCCTCATCCCACCACCAAGTTACTTTATGTCTTGGTGGGCCTCTTGTCCAACCGCATATTGCATCGGTAACTCTCAAGAGGTTGTTCTTAAGGGCTCTATACTGTTCATTAATGCCACTATCTACGGTTTCCTGTTCAGCCACCACTCTCCTCATCTCACTATAAAAGGCATCCCTTACTGATTAGTTTCCCAGCTTCCATATTTTCCTCCTAGCTATATATGTCCTCCTTCTCATCACTCGTTCCTTAAGCACCATTTCACAAATCAACAGTTTGTGCTGCTGCACACACTCCTCGCTTCCTATAACTTTAACATCCCTCACTAATCTCCTATCAACCCTCCTGACCAGAAAATAATCTATCTGACTGCTATTTCCCCCTGACTCGTATGTAATCAACCGGCTCATTCTTTTCCTAAAATGTGTGTTGCACACAATCATGTCCATAGCCTCCTCAACTCGAGTATTCTTTCCCCTTCTGCATTCCTCACACCATATGCACATCCTCCATGGACTCCTTCATAACCTTAGGCTGCTTCACCCACATGACCATTTAAATCTCCTCCCAGAACCACTACCTCATCATCACCCATACCACTTACTACACGTATTAAATCATCCCAAAATCTATCCTTCTCTGCGTCATCCAATCCTACCTGTGGAGCATATGTCGATATAACTGAAATAATTTTCTGTCCAATCAAAATTTTCACTACTAATATCCTATCACTTACTCTCATAACATTCATGACATATTCCACCCATTTCTCCGCAACCAACACTCCCACACCCCCATATCCGTCAGTTCCCCACTGCCAAAACAACTTATAGTAGCAATCCTTCCCAACAATCTTTCTGGCTGATCCACCCCTGTATCGGACTTCCTGCAAACATGCCACATTCACCCACCTCCTACTGAATGCCTCAACGACTTCCCCCGCTCTTCCTCTCAAACTTCCCACATTCCATGAACCCACCCTAAACCCCGTGGGTGATTTGCTGTCCTCAGGCTTGCTTTGATTCTTGCATTTGTAATTCATAGTCGGTAAGATAAAGGGGGGTAAACATTCCAAAGGCCCGACCCATTGCACAGTCCTAGGTCCAGGCAATGGATCTGGGACCCCTAGCCCACCAGCTTACCAGTGGCTGTGGTAGTGGAAATTACAGATGTATAAAGCTCTTAGATAAGATAATGAAAGTAATGGAGAGAGTTCTAGAAGGTATGATTAGAGAAAGAGTGAATATCGATGAGATGCAGTTTGGGTTTATGCCAGGCAGGGGGACCACTGATGCCATATTCATTGTTCGACAGCTTCAGGAAAAATATTTAGGAAAGAAAAGGGAATTGTATTTTGTTTTTGTTGATTTGGAAAAGGCCTTTGACAGAGTCCCTAGAGAGGTGGTGAAGTGGACAATGAGAAAGCTAGGGTTGGAAGAGTGGCTGGTTAGGGTGGTTATGGCCATGTACGTGGGTGCTCGCACCCAGGTAAGAGTGAATGGGGTTTTGAGTGATGAGTTTTCCGTGAATGTTGGTGTGCATAAGGGGTCAGTTTTGAGTCCCTTGTTATTTATCATGGTGCTTGAAGCCCTCTCACGTGACTTCAGAGATGGACTCCCATGGGAGATGTTGTATGCTGATGATTTGGTGTTGATTACAGAGAATGAAAAGGAGGCGGAGGAAAGATTTAAGAAGTGGAGAGATGGTATAGGGTACAAGGGCTTAAGGGTAAATGCAGATAAAACAAAAGTGATGATATCTAGGGTTGGTGGCAGTACAATCAGAGGAGAGGGAGAGTGGCCATGTGCAGTTTGCCACATGGGTGTGGGAAGTAATTCCATCTTGTGCAGTGTTTGTGATAAGTGGGTGCACAAGAGATGTAGTGGTATTAGAGGTAGACTGCGAGATAATGCTGATTTCATGTGTGCGGTGTGTCGGGGAGAGCAGGTGGAGATTGTTAGACGTGAGAGGGTTGAACTTGCAGGTGAGTCTCTTGAGTGTGTGGAGGAGTTTTGTTATCTGGGAGACATGTTATGTGCCGGAGGTGGGGCTGGAGTTAACTCGGTTCCTAGAGTGAGAAGTGGTTGGAAGAAGTTCAGGGAGCTGTTGCCTCTCCTGACATTGAGAGGACTCTCCTTACGTGCTAAGGGGTCTTTGTATGCAGCAGGAGTAGACTGTAGCACCAGTCGAGCAGGGCAGTACTCCTAAGGAGGATGGAAAGCTGGTGACAGGGAGAACTGGAGCTCCCGTTTCATCAGCCCTCAGGACTTGTTCCTGACCATCCCCCTTTGCTGAAATTTTTCAGTGTCTCAGTAACACAGAGAGTAGACCAGCATGCTCTCCAATACAAGTTTCTCTAACTGTCAACACCAAACTACATACACGCTACACACTACACTTCCTTTTCAAATTTTTAAAAAATGGCGACTGTTAATCGTGCCTCGGAGTCCGGGGGGGGACCATAAATGCCCCGACCATCCCCCCCTCTCCCGGTGATGACTCTCGGAGCTGCCTGGAACCACTGTCTGACTCACTCCTGCTTCATTTCTGTAACATTCGCGGGCTTTCCTCTAACTTTCGCTCTGTTGAGCACCACCTCTTCTCCTCTAAACCTCACCTTCTCTTTCTTTCTGAGACTCAGCTGTCTGAGACAACTGACAGCAAACCCTTTTCTATATCCTCCTACTTTCTCTATTCTCATTTCAAAGCCAAAGGTGGCTGTTGTGTATACAGTAGGCGCGGAAAGTATTGACGGTTTTTTGCCGATGTCATTCTTTTTCGAGTTAAGTGAAGTAGGGTCAATACTACCCTCCCCTGTGATGCGAAATGAGCTGACGCTTTTTCAACGGGAGCTGGTAACCCTGCTTGATAGGTTTGGCACCACAGGAGCAGGCTCAGTAATGTTTGGGCAGCCACAGGAGGAGGATTGTCTCTGTGTGTGATGCACCACGAGGGCATGTTTTGACTCAAATAACACAGTTATTTGGTTACCTACCACATTCTCATCATGCCTAAAGTAACCACAAGCAAGGACAAACGTGTGGAAGTGATTACTTTATACAAAGCTGGCCACAAACTCCCATTTATTGCAAATCAGATGGTGTTAGACTGAGGACAGTGCAGAGACTGGTGAAGCGGTTCAAGGACAGTGGGGAGGCCATTCCTCCCACTCCACTTCCCAAGCCTGGGAGACCTCGTAAGACAACCTTCAGGACCCGTCAGCTGATCTCAAGGCAAGTTAGCAAGGATCCAAGGCTAACAGCACGGGATTTAAAAGAAAAGAACCCACAGTTGCTGGCAGATGTGTCTGTCAGAAGTGTGCAGCAGCTGTTGCATGACGATCTGGGCTACAGGAGTTTTTGTGCTCGTAAAAAACCACTGCTAACTGCACTTCAGAAGAAAAAGAGAGTAAATTTTTGTAAGAAATATCTTGCCTGGAGTGAGGAGCAATGGAAAACTGTGCTTTGGAGTGATGAGTCAACATTTACTGTCACTGGTACCCCTTCATCACGAGTGTACCGCAAACCAGGCAGTGACCCCCTGGATCCTAAGTACACTTCCAAGTTTGTTAAATACCCAGCCTCACTCATGGCTTGGGGCTGCTTTACATATTATGGTGTTGGTAGGTTGGTAATTCTACCTGCAAATGAAAAAGTGAACCAGAACAATTATTTGGAGCTCTTATGTGATGTTTTAAGTGACTCTTTTGATAAAACCAAGGCAAGAGTATTTATGCAAGATTCTGCCCCTGCACATGTTGCAAAGTCAGTGAAACAGTGGCTAACAGACTGTGAGGTTCCCTTTATTCGAGATTGGCCCGGAAACAGCCCAGATATCAATCCCATTGAGAATTTATGGGCGCACATGAAGCGGCAGCTGCGTAGTATGGACACATCATCTTTGCCTAAACTTGAGGCTGCAGCTATGGAGCAGTTTTAGTCCGTCTGTTCTGCAAAACTACGCCATCAGTCTCCCCAGACGCCTTAAGAAGATAATAAAGGTGAAGGGGAATGCCAGTAAATACTAAATTCAATGGTGAGTGTTAATTTATTTGTTTCTCCTTGCTAACCACAAGAATGTTTTCTTTTTTTAAGATGGCGTCAACACTTTCCGCGCCTACTGTATATATATATATATATATATATATATATATATATATATATAT
>JAGKTI010000600.1:35612-70288 GCA_018397915.1 Birgus latro | reverse complement strand
ACACACACACACACACACACATACAGACACAAACACTTCCAGTATGCTCATATGTCAAAAAGAAACTATCATAGCAAAACTATTGCACATATCAATCTAAAAACTGATACACATACACTTTGTCACATTCCCTCTATGCCAGTATCATAAAGTATACATAAATATTTTTTTTTTATCTACTGCAAGTATTTTGTTCAATTTAAATCTCTTCAGTACAGTTTATGAGCTATGAAGGGGCCTTACAATTGAGGAACTGATCAGGATGCTGCAAAAGACCATGCACCTTGGAAAGCAAATATCAAATGAACATCACTTACCCATGCAAGCACGGACGACTAACTTTCAAAATATATGATAAACACTACAACGTACTATATACAGTCGTGTTGCAACTTGCGTGAGGGTTGCGTTCCCAAGGCCCCGTGTAGAGCCAAAAACTCTGTATAACCAAAAACACCCCACTTAACGTCCTTTAAACTGTTCCTTTACCCGCCGAGTCCCACTGACGTATGATGCATGTCACTACTTTTTTCTGCGGACAGACCCACCGCCGTGCATCGTATGTCACTCAATTGCAAGGCCCATTGTGTGCACATTTTTCAACATTCGTGCGTGATTTTTGGTAGGCACATGTAGGACACCTTCCTCTACCTGCTGTCAAGCGGAGATACTGCCTGGCCCCCCCACTCCCCCACACTGGGCAATTCACCTATTAGCAGTAACCTGGCCAGTAAAGTTATGTTGCCCCACGGTCTCTCCAATGACGAAATTCATGGTGAAAGTGATTCCTGAGGTGGAGGACAAGGAAACAAAGAAGCTAGAGGTAGAAACAAACAGAAGTGATGAGGTGGTAATGTAAAGGAAGGTGCCAAATACTGGGGTTTTGAGTGAGTGAACAATGCTTTTATCACCTATATCATTGTGTGAAAACCAATATAGACTTGTACTACACATAAATTCATACCAAATACATAAATAAATACGTAATTTAAAGTGGCTTGAAATAGTTAACCCTCCCATAGTTCGTTTTTTTTAGCCAGGTACCCTGAAAAAGAAGGAAAACGTAAGGCTAAATGACACCTGTATCAACATTTTTAACCTCAGGAGGGCAATTTCTCTATGAATTTTTGATGTTTCTCACCAAAAGCGCAGGTTTAAAAAAAAAAAAAAAGTTTGGGATCTGCGGGTAGGCTGGGTCAAAAACCAGTCGGGACTGGGCAGGTTAAAAAACAGTAGAATACAATAAACTTAATCTATACATTCTTTTTTAAATATAGCAACTGAAATTCGCCTGGCATTTCCTTACAAGTCTATTAACCAAAGCAATTCATCCTTCCATCAACTTTGTAGAGTGCTATATAACCTTGTTTCTCATCAATAATTGAATATCAAAAATAACTGTCAAATATTGGGTTACAATAAACAAACTCAAATAAAATTCAGTATTTCCATGCATTTTTAAAAAGTATCAAAGACTAGAATGATGAAGTGTATGCTGCCCAAGTCCGTGTTGCAGTTTACTTGTCCCGACGTCTAGACACACACACAGGCATCAGCAAGTCAACAGTGTGTGTGAGTGGTCTTGCACCTGCCAACCTCCATGCTACACCACTTGCTCTCTGTGCACACACACACCACTCATTACACTCTATCACAACCATAAGTTCTATTGATTTACATGTCTAATATTTTTATGAATAAAATGTATATTTCATTTTGGCAGGAGCAAACTGCTGTCAAACGAGACTCGAGTGAGATGCTGTCGCTAGGATGGACTCATGAAGACTGAGAAAGAGGGAGGTGCATTTGGTGTCTGGTGCACTGCTGTGGTTGGCATGAGAGCCTAGAAATGGCATGGTAGTGTATTTTAATTTTTGACCCATGCTTGCACTTTTAATTAAATATGAAAATGTGAAATACTTGTATAGTGTTTTAAATCGCGTGTTCAAAAGTGCCTCAAGTTAAATTCACATTTAAGTTGCAACATGACTTTACAATGTACATTCATGGGTACACCTTCTAATGTGACAAAATGTGAGGATTAAATATACCTACAGTATATTTTATTCAAATAAGAACACAAAGAAAAATACTGTACAGCACTCTCGTAAGATAAGGGCACATCAACATCACTTACATAGTCTCTGCAAACCCTGGGCCATGGAAGTGGAATGGTACCCCTGTGCCTGGTCCTGAGATGACAAAAACAAAAGTTTGAGTAATCTCCAATGCACCACTTCAACAAATAATAAACACAACAACAAGGACACTTTCTATCTATCTATCTATTGCCAGACACCATAATCCCGTAACGGGTGGCCATTTGACTTTGAGTTATTTATTTTACGGGGAGGGGCACTAACCCTCCACCAACCCACTTGTTGACATGTAGGGAGCACGTATGGTTTGGTTATATGGTTACCACCCAGCGTTGTAAATGGTTTCTTGGCTTACAGGAAACCATTTGGCTTGTCACTCAATGTAAAGCCACCTGTAAAGGAAAGAAAAGCAGTAAGAAGTGACAGGAAAGATGGAAGAAATAGGAAGGGAAGAGGGCAGGCACAGAAAAAGAATGATAGAGGCTAAGGAAGAAGTAGGCAGCACTACATCAAGTGAGTGGATGATGGTCGCCACCACCTACTTGCTGAAAAGTATTTCAGACTTTAATATAATCTACAGGTATGGTATGGCTTTAAAATTCACAAAATACAGGGAAATCTCTTTAAATCCAAGTCCAAGGTGAATATCTGTACCTTAATGAAAGGTAAAGATAAATAAGCAATACATCATCACTGCCCTGACCTTGGTAGGATCAGAAAACATGAACAGAAAAGCTTCAAAGTATGAGAAATGTAAATAAAGTGCCCAGTGAACTGGGCAACACATCCAGTTTCCACTGATCACTAAAACTTTTTACATTCTCAGCTATAACTCACTGGCACACCAAAGTATCATCATCATCCTGAACATTTTTCCCATACAAAAACAGAGCAAGATAGGATCCATAAACAAGGAATGAGTATGCACAGAAGTGCAAAAACTATCAACAGCAATCCACACAATCATTAAAGTACATTCAAGCTCAGAGAATGAATCCATTATGAATATAAATAAAACACTGAACATTTCCAGTACATTTTATGTATGCTGACTGATCCTTCATGTTTACTGGAATATGAATGGAATGGAAGTCTAGAAAGTTGAGGGGCCCCAACCAGATGTAGCTCATAAGGGTTTAAATATGAGAGATGGAATAATAGGTCACATAATGCCACTCCATGTAAAGTGAAAGGCCACTCTCACCTTGAATGTCCAGATAGATTAAGTAGCAGTGCCCCAGGTCCCTAAGCTATTGACTGGGCAATAAATGATTAAATGATCTGATCATGAATAATCATATGAAATCCAGGTACAGTTATAATCATCATCATCATTATCAGCTACTGCAAGTCCACTGCTGAAAAAAGGCCTCCCCCATTCTTCCACGAATTCCTTGACTGAGCCACTCTTTGCCACCTCCTGTCTGGCCTTTTACTGCTACACTTACAATCTCTTGAAGTCAAGTCAGTCAACCTCTTCCTCCATCATTTATCCCTTATTCTTGCTGCATGACCTGCTCACCTCCATTTCTGTTCTTTTATAACTTCTATACTGTCTTTGACTTTAGTCTGCTCTCTCACCCAAGTTGATCTTATCCTGTCTCATAAAGATATTCCCAACACTGACCTTTCCATTGCTCTTTGAGAATGGACTAGTTGATATTCCATCGATATTGTCAGTTTCCAAGTCTCACAACTATATATCACAACTGGAATAACACATTTGTTATATACTTTTCATTTCATACATATTGGGAAGCAACTTTTCACAATGTGTCTATGCTTAACAAAAGCTTTCTATCCAATTGTAATGTTTGGCAAGCAACTTTTCACAATGTGTCTATGCTTAACAAAAGTTTTCTATCTAATTGTAATGTTTTTTTTTCTTATTCAGCTATCATACTCTTTCATTAGTTTTAGTATTTGTCCCAAGTAACTGTACACCTCAACTTCGAGAAAGTCTTCGATAAGTCTGATGAAACTCTGCCGTATTTGGATTAAACATTAATTTAGTTTTACTCCAGTTGAGGTCATTTAACATTTCTTGCAATGTCTCTGCTGTTTTTGAGATTAGGATTATGCAATCTGCCAATCTTTAATGATTTAGCTTTTCTCAATCTATGTTCACTCCTTTGTTTTCCTGTCTAGCTCTCTGAAAATACTTTCTTGTCACACTGTAAGTAATTTTGGTGAAATTGTATCCCCCTGACACAGGCCCTTCTCAATATTAATTTTTTCTGAGTCTTTATGTAATTTAACTGTAAGAGAATGAGAGAACAAAAGAAGGAGTATGGATTGTTGTACACAAGTGATGGGAGGAGAATATAAGAGAGTATGGATCAGTTGGTTTGGTTCAAGGATTATGGGGGTAATACTGAGTGTAGGCTTATAAACGAGGGCGATTGTGTGTGTGCATGCGCTAACACAAGATCATGCAAGCAGAGTGAAACAAGAGTCCTGGGCAAATGCGGAAAAGTGCATGGAAATGTTTGAAAGGAATGAGAGTGTTTTTCACTACAGATATGAATGGAAAAGTAAGGAATGTGAAGGTGGATAGAGTAGTTGGTGAGTGAGATGTGCCTGCAGAAGTGGATGAAAATGGCAGCGCTCTAACGGATATTTGTGTGGGGAGGTGGTTGGTTATAGCCAATACCCTCTTTAGGCACAAAACCATCCACAGGTATATGTGGTGAATGATGAGAAGGGTGGGTGTTGAACTGAATGAATGGAAGGCATTGACTGATTCGGTGTGTGTGGATGAGAGAATGAGATGGTATATAATAGCTGCAAAAGCATACAGAGGCTGGAGAAGTGAGTTTTCTGATCACCAAGTGGTGAAAGTCAAGGTTCAAGTGCAATGGAGGAATAGGAAGACGGAAACGCAGGAGGAAGCAGTCCATACAAGGAGGGTAGAATGGTTGCAACGGGGGGGGGGGGCAAAATACATGAGAGAAGTGGAGAAGCGACTGGGTAAATATGGTTTGGAACAGATGGGGAAAGAGGAAGGCGTGTGCAAGATACTGAATCTGTGCAACATGTGAGGTGGTGTGTGGGGTGAAGACAAGACAAAAAGAGGTGCAAAGAACAGCATGGTGGAATTAAGAGGTGAGACAAGCTGTGGCACAAAAGAAGAAAGCATATAGTGAGTGGATGGGAAGCAGAGGCATGGAGGAAGTTGAAAGAAAGATGAGAGAGTTATATGTAGAGAAGAAGAGGGAGGTGAAAATATTAGTAAGAGAGAGTAAGAAGAAAGTGGATGAGGAATTTGGAAGGAATCTGAGTGTAAAAAGAAGAGAATCAAAGAAAATGTTCTGGAATGAGGTTAAAAGAGTTAGACAGGGGGATAAAGAGGTTACCTGAGGAGTGAAGAAAAAAAAAAAATGGTACTCTAATGGTGGAGATGAGAGAGAAAGTGTGCAGATGAAGATAGCACTTAAGGGAACTATGAAACAGACAATGAAAGTCTATCTATTGCCAGACGCTTTAATCCTGTAAGGGGCGGCCACAAACAAATCGCCCACATGTCGCTCTGTCCCCTGCCATATCACTGCTCTGCTCCCAGCTCACACCCCTCTCTCTCATATACCTCTCCACTACATCCCTCCATCTCATCCTCGGCCTCCCCTTCCCTCTTCCCCCTTCCACCTCACTCACAATCACTCCCCTCATCAGTCTCTCACTCTCCATCCTCTCCACATGCCCAAACCACCTTAATGTGCTTCTCCTAGCGCTTCCTATCACATCCACATCCACACCACAATGCTCCTTCACTTCCTCATTTGTCAATCTCTCTCTCAATGTGACTCCACATGCTCTTCTCAAATAACTCATTTTCACTGCTCTCACTCTTGACTTCTGTCCCTCCAACAAAGTCCAAGCTTCACTTCTATACATAAGAGTTGGTATCACAATACTGTCATGTAGCAGCTTTTTCATTTCCATGCTTACCTCCCTGTTTCTTATTACTGTTTTCAAGGAACCAGCAACCTCTCTTCCCTGCTGCATCCTTTCAAGCACTTCACTCTCTAAAGTTCCATCCTTACTCATCACACTACCCAAGTACTTAAATGCACTCACATTCTCCATACCCTCCCCATCCAATCTCACTGTACATTCGCTGACTTCACTTCTCTCAAAGACCATCACTTTACTCTTCCCTACATTCACCTTTAGAGTCCGTTTCTTACACACACTCCCAAACTCATCTACCAAGCCTTGCAGTATCATCTGCAAACAACAGTACAGGGAGTTTCCAAACACTGCCCTCTCTCACTAGGGCTGCTCCAACATCCACTGCCCTACCTTGTTACGCTTTTATAACCCCATCCATATACAGATTGAACAACCATTTTGACATGACATATTCTTGTTTCAATCCAACTTTCAAATGGAAAAATTCACTCAGTTCACCATCCACACGCACTGCAGCCTTAGCACCTTCGTACATACTCTTCACGGCCTTCAACAACTTCCCATCTACTCCACATATTCTTAATATTTTCCACAATCCTTGTCTATCCACCCTGTCGTATGCTTTCTCCAAATCCATGAAGGCTACATACAACTTCTTTCCCTTCTCTAGAAACTTTCCTACTAAAGATCTAAGAATGAATATCTGATCTACACAACCTCTTCCCTTCTTAAAACCTCCCTGTTCTTCTCCAACTAATTCCTCTGTTATTTCCCTAACTCTGTCAATAAGTATCCTACCATATACTTTCCTATTACACTATGAAGGCAAATGCCCCTACGATTACCACACACTTCTTTTTCCCCTTTTCCTTTGAACAGGGGAATAATTAAACCTGACTTCCAATCCTCCAGGACTCTACCTTCCTCCCAGGCCAATCTGCACACCTTCCACATCCATTCTATTACTCTCTCTCCCCCATACTTCAGCATTTCACCACACACACACTCAATTCCTGGGGCTTTCCCCACTTTAACTTTCATCATTGCTTCCACAACTTCCATCCTACTGATTTCTTCCTCTCTTGTCACATCCCTCCTTCTCCTAGCCATTCCCCAGCCACTTATACTTGCATTACTTTTATTCTCTATGTTCAAAAATTCAGTAAAGTGTTCTCTCCACCTGTTCACTTTTCTCCCTTCTCCACTAGTAATCTACCCTTTTTATCTTTCACACCCCAACTAAATTCTTTGGCACCCTGTCTAACTCTCTTTACCTCTTTCCAGAACATTGTCTTACATTCCCTCCAATTTGCATCAAAGTCCTTTCAAATTCCTCATCCACTCTCTTCTTACTAATCTTTTCACCTCTCTCCTCCTCTCTACATATAACTCTCTCTTCCGTCTCTCAACTTCTTCGACACCTCTGTTCCTCATCCACTCACTATATGCTTTCTTCTTTTGTGCCACAGCCCCTCTCACCTCTTCATTCCACCATGCTGTTACCTGAACCCCCTTTCGTCTTCTGTGGCTGGGGAATGGCTGGAATGAGGAGGAAGGTGAGAAGGGAGGAATAATTCATTATGATGGAAGTAGTGGAAGCAATGAAGAAAGTCAATATGGGGAGAGCCCCACAAACTGATGGAATGTGTGGTGAAATGCTGAAGCATGGGTAAGAGATGGTAGCAGAATGGATATGGAAGATGTGCAGAATGGCCTGGGAGGAAGCAGAGTCCTAGAGGATTGGAAGTCAGGTCTAACTGTTCCTACAAAGGAGAAGGGGGAAAAGAAGTGTATGGTAATCACAGTGACATTTGTCTTCTGAGTGTAATAGGAAAAGTATATGGTAGGATACTTGTTGACAGAATTAGGGAAATAACAGAGGAATTAGTTGGAGAAAAATGGAGAAGTTTTAGGAGGGGAAGAGGTTGTCTAGATCAGATTTTCATCCATAGGTCTTTGGTAGAAAAGTTTCTGGAGAAGGGAATGAAATTGTATGCAGCCTTCATGGATTTGAAGAAAGCATATGACAGTGTGGATAGACATGGAATGTGGAAAATATTAAGAATATATGGAGTAAATGAGAGGTTGTTGAATGCCATGAAGAGTCTGTATGAGGGTGCTAAAGCTCCAATACATGTGGATAGTGAGCTGAGTGAATTTTTCTATCTGAATGTTGGATTGAAATAGGGATGTGCCATGTCTCCACAGCTGTTCAGTTTGTATATGGATGGGGTTATACAAAGAGATACAAGGTTGGTCAGTGGATGTTGGAGTGGCCCTAATGAGAGATGGCAAAGTTTGGAAACTTCTTCTACTGTTGTTTGCAGATGATACTACACTGTTAAGTGAAGGCAGAAGGGAACTGCAAGGCTTGGTGAATGAGTCTAGGAGACTGTTTAAGAAACAGAATCTAAAGGTGAATGTAGGGAAGAGTACAGTTATGGTCTTTGAGAGAAATGAAATCACTGAATGTACAGTGAGGTTGGATGATGAAAAAATGGAAAAAATAAGTGCATTTAAAGTATTTGGGTACTGTGATGAGTAAGGATGGTATCTGGAGGATGAAGTGCTTGAAAGGGTAAAACAAGGAAGTAAGGTTGCTGGTTCTTTCAAAGCAGTGGTAAGAAATAGGGATGTGAGCATGGAAGTAAAACAGTCACTGCATGATAGTATTGTGATAGCAACTCTAATGTATGGAAGTGAAACTTGGCCCTTGTTTGAGGAACACAAATCAAGAGTGAGAGCAGTGGAAATGAGTTACTGAGAGGAGCATGTGGAGTTACATGGAGAGACAGACTGACAAATGAGGAAGTGAAGGAGTGTTGTGGTGTGGATGGGGATGTGATAGAAAGCATTAGGAGAAATGCACTGAAGTGGTTTGACCATGTGGAGAGGATGGAGAGTGAGAAACTAATGAGAAGGGTGTATGTGAGTGAGGTGGAAGGGGAGCAGGAGGTGGCAGCCAAGGATAAGACTGAGGGATGGAGTGGAGAGGTATATGAGAGAGGAGTGTGTAAGCTGGGAAGGGAGGGCAGTGAAATGGCAGGGGACAGGGTGACATGGAAGCGATTTGTTCGTGGCCATTCCTTACGGGATTAAGGAGTCTGGCAATAGATAGATAGTTCCCTCTTATTATATGCTTTCAAGCAGTTTCACAATGTTCTAATTTGCTCCTTGTCCTCACAATGAATTTTTAATTGCTATGTGCTCCACTGAATTGAAAGCCTTTATACATAATCAACAAAACCTAAACACAGTGGTTGACTATATTCTTTAGTTTTGTCAATTAGCTGATTCACTGTGTGCACATGATCAGCAGTCAAATACCTGCTTTGGAATCCTGCCTGTTCATGAGGTTGGTTTTCTTCCAAGTTTGTTGTATTCTGTGCATAAGGACTTTAGTGAAAAGTCTATAAATAACTGATAATAAGCTAATGGGTTGACAGTTACTAAGATCTTTTGAGTCGCCTCTTCTGTAAAGTAAAATAACTATTGCATTACACCATGTTTTGAGAATTTTCTTTTTTATCCATCCACCCACCATCCAATCCTATGCTGCCTCATGAGAAGCATACGAGCCTGGGGCTAGGCAGGTTGGTCCGTAATTACATTTAAGATGAGAGTGACCAGCCTAACTCCTCCCCGAGTGGCATTACGTGAGCAATAAACCCCAACCATCCCTTGGATATAAACCTGCACAAGCTCAATCCGACTGGAGCGCATTAATTACTCATTAAACCACCAGGCACCATAATTTGGTGTTGTTTTGTACTTCTACTACTGCATCTGACAGTAAATCTGCTACTATTCCATCTTCTCCTGGGGCCTTCTCTCTTTTCATATTTTCGAGAAACGTTTACTTGTCTCACCTCAGGTATTTCACCTGTGTCAAATGAAAAGTTAGCTATTGATACTGCTGTCTTTAACGAATAATGTTCTTTGTAACATTCTTCAACTCTCTTCACCATCTTATTTCTACATTTAATGACTTCACTGTTTTTATCTTTCTGTGATGTAATTTGCTGCTTTCCTAGTGTCATTTTAATCTGGACCTGTTTCAGACATTCCTTTATTAATGGTTTCTTTGATCTGATCTATGTTTCTCTTTCTTTTTTCTTCTCTCTGTCTCTTGTTGATAAGCTTATAAAATTCTGCTTGTTCTTTTTCATCTTTCATTGTTTTTACTTCGTTTTCTTTCTTCTTTTCATGAGCATGAGTGTCTTTTCTGAACACTTCTTGGCTTTGGTTATATTAGTTTTCCCTGCTGCCTCCACTTATTCTCTTAGGACTTTTGTTAGTCTATCACTCAGCTCATCAATGTTGCACTCACCATTACTTAGAGCCTGAAATCTGTTTGTTATTTCTAACTGATAGGCACCTTTGTTTTCACTTTCTTTGTAGGCATTACAGGCACTAGTACAGTATATATCTCATATCACAATGTGCTGGAGATATACACAGTTTCTCACTAAGAATGTCAATCCACATGATCCATAATCCTGTTGTCTCAGACCATCATGAACGTCTTAACACATGATCCATGTCAAACAACCTCTTTGTAGTCCAGACGATACAAGAATTTCATGATATGAGCAGGTTAACCAGACTGAGCCAGTAACCTGACGTCATGAAAACTAACCATGGAAATCTACCAGACACTACATCCCCACCAAGCTGTATATATTTTCAGATTTTGGAGAGCATAGTCAATGAGCCTGAGAGTACGATCATGGGCAAAAGGCAGGAGACTGGGTCAGTTAGGTTTGATGTCATGCTACGTTACGCTGTCAATCACATTTCTATATAACTGTGTACAATAAAGTCCGTAACCCAAGAAGTGACCATAATTCACCTCACTCATGATAAAATGATACACTGAGAGGGAAGGTGAGAAAGAGTGAGACCTACCTATTCACTCTACTAGACGGCGCACAATTTTACTAGTAGTGGTCCACATTACACTCCACTGGTGATAAAGGGGAAGCCTAATCTATGATACTCTTACAATCTTTCCATCTAATCAAACCCTTTGGCTACGTTCATCGATATCTTTTATTGGGCATAATCATCTTTCATATACTTTTTTTTTTTTTAATGCAAGGAAGAAGGAACCAACGGTCAGAAGCCCACAAACCGTCCCCTCCAAGAAAAAATAAAACAAAAACAATACAAAAGAGAGCCAAATTCAAGATCCATTCATTTCGAGATGCCTGGACACACTGCGTTTGAAAGACTGGAGATCATAGGAAGTAGGAAATACAGACAGAGGGAGACGGTTCCACAGTTGACCTGTTGCATAAATGAAGGATTAGGAGTAACGGTTAACCCTTGCAATAGAGAGCTGGACAGAAAAGGGACGAGAGTTTGTTGCTAGCCCGTCATAGAGGTGGAAGGATGCAAGCAGACAGTTCAGAGGAACAGTGACCACTGAAGTAGCGACAGAAAAAAGATAAAGATGAAACAGTGCAGCGGAGACAGAGGTTGAAGGAAGCCAGTAAGAGGAGGAGAGTTAATGAGGCAAAAAACCTTGGACTCCACCCTATTGAGAAGAGCTGTATGTGGGAAGCCTCCCCACACATGAGAGTTGTACTCCACACGGGCATATAAAACACGTGTATAAGGTCAACGACTGTGCAGGGGGGGTAAAGAAGGTACGGAGTCGGTTTAGCACACCTAATCTCTTGGAAGCAGATTTTACAAGAGATGTAATATGATCTTTCCAAGATAAGTCCCGAGTGAATGAAAACCCAAGCATGTTCAAGGATGATGCGGGATTGAGCTGTATATTATTAAACAGAGGAGTAGACTGTAGCACCAGTCGAGCAGGGCAGTACTCCTAAGATGGATGGAAGGCTGATGACAGGGAGAGCTGGAGCTCCCATTTCATCAGTCCTCAGGACATGTTCCTGACCATTCCCCTTTGCTGAACTTTTTCAGTGTCTCAGTAACACAGAGAGTAGGCCAGCATGTTCTCCAATACAAGTTTCTCTAACTGTCAACACCAAACTACATGCACGCTACACACTACACTTCCTTTTCAAAATTTGTATTAAAAAAAAAAGGCGCATGCACGTAAATCATGCCTCGAGTCCGGGGGGGGGGGACCATAAATGCCCCCACCATCCCCCTCTCTCCCGGTGATGACTCACAGAGCTGCCTGGAACCACTGTCTGACTCACTCCTTCTTCATTTTTTGCAACATTCGCGGCCTTTCCTCTTTCGCTCCATTAAACACCACCTCTTCTCCTCTAAACCTCATCTTCTCTTTCTCTCTGAGACTCAGCTGTCTGAGACAACTGACAGCAAACCCTTTTCTGTATCCTCCTACTTTCTCTATTCTCATTTCAAAGCCAAAGGTGGCTGTTGTGTATATGTACGCAACAGTCTTATCTTGCTCTCGTGTTCCTGAACTTGATTCTTCTGAATTCTCTATTCTCTGGCTTCGGCTCTCCTGTCATTCTCTGACTAAATATATCTGTGCTGTTTACTTATCCCCTAATTCTACTGACTATCAAAAATTCTTTGACTATCTTACTTCTACGATGGAGCACATTCTGTCCATTTCTCCATTCTCTGAAATCTCCATTCTAGGAGATTTCAATGTTCACCACCGCCTTTGGCTCTCCTCTCCTTTCACTGATCCACCTGGTGAACAAGCCTACATCTTTTCTATCCTTAATGACCTAGAGCAGCTTGTACAGCACCCTACCCGTATCCCTGACCGCCTTGGAGAGAGTTCCAACATACGTGACCTTTTCCTAACAACTAATCCTTCTGCTTACACTGTTAATCTCTTCTCTCCATTGGGCTCCTCCGATCATAACCTTATTACCTTAACCTGTCCTATCGCTCCGGTACGGCCTGTGGACCCTCCAAAGAAATGACGCCTGTGGCATTTTGGAGCTGCAGATTGGGAGGCCCTCAGGCAGTACTTCTTTCATTTTCCTTGGAATGTTTATTGCTTCCATGGCCAGAAGCCATCTGAGTGTGCCTTGCGCATTATGGAGGTTATTCTCTCAGGCATGAAAGCATACATTCCTTTCTCATATCCTCTGACTAATGCAAGAAAGCCTTGGTTTAATCACGCTTGTTCTAATGCTGTCCGCAACAAGGAGAAGGCCTATAAAAGGTACCGGAGCCAACCCACCCCTGAATCACATCTTTTTTATATTTCTGCCCGGAATCGTGCTAAGTCTGTTCTTCGCTCTGCTAAAAATAATATCATCCGTGCTAAATGTTCCCAACTCTCCAACTCGAATTCTTCTTGCTCCTTCTGGCATCTTGCCAAAAACCTTTCTAACAACTTTACCTCATCATCCTTCCCTCCTCTTTTCTACTCTGATGGCTCTGAAGCTATTTCTTCAACTGATAAAGCAGATGTCTTCGCTCAGACTTTCTCCTCCAATTCCACCTTAGACGATTCCGGTGCTGTTCCTCCATCACATCCCCCTCTGACTTCCTCTTGACTGACATTAAAATGTCTTCAGCTGATGCATTTTCTGCCATCACTGGCCTCAATACTAACAAAGGAATAAGGGCCTGATGGAGTCCCTCCTGTTGTCCTCAAAAACTGTGCTTCTGTGCTTACACCCTGCCTAGGTAAACTCTTTCGCCTTTGTCTCTCAACTTGTACCTTTCCTTCTTGCTGGAAGTTTGCTCTCATTCAGCCAGTCCCAAAGAAGGGTGACCATTCCCAACCCTCTAACTATCGTCCAATTGCTTTGACATCCTGTGTCTCAAAAGTTTTCGAGTCAATTCTTAACAGAAAAATCTTAAAGCATCTTTCCTGTCACAACCTTCTTTCTGATCGTCAGTATGGGTTCCGTCAGGGACGCTCCACTGGCGATCTTCTCACCTACATTTCAGACTCCTGGTCATCCTCCTTTCGGAACTTTGGCGAAAGCTTTGCTATTGCACTTGATATCTCAAAGGCTTTCGATCGAGTCTGGCATAAATCTTTAATTTCCAGACTGCCCTCCTACGGTTTCTATCCTTCTATCTGTGCCTTCATCTATAGCTTCCTTTTTGGCTGTTGTATAGACGCTGTTGCAGACAGCCATCGTTCTTCTCCTAGACCTGTCAACAGTGGTGTTCCTCAGGACTCTGTCCTATCACCAACTCTTTTCCTTTTATTCATCAATGACCTTCTAAGCTGTACATCTAACCCTATCCACTCATATGCTGATGATTCCACCCTTCACCTTTCCATTCGGTTTCTGCAATGCCCATCTCAGTAGTTGCTTCAACAAAAAAGGGATGAGGCTATGGCACACCAAATGTCTGACTTGGCTCATATCTCTGATTAGGGTAAAAATAATTTTGTTAATTTAATGCATCAAAAACTCAGTTCTAACATTTATCAACCCAACAGAATCTTCCTCAGGATTACCAACTAATGTTTAATAATGTCCAGCTCAGTCCTGCATCATCACTGTACATGCTTGTGGTTTCATTCTCTCGGAATTTGTCTTGGAAAGAACATATTACAACTCTTGTAAAATCTGCTTCCAAGAGATTAGGTGTGCTAAGCCGATTCCGAACTTTCTTTACCCCTGCACAGTTGTTGACCTTGTACACAGGTTTTATTCGCCCGTGTATGGAGTACAACTCTCATGTGTGGGAAGGCTCCCCACATGCAGCTCTTCTCAATAGGGTGGAGTCAAAGGCTTTTCATCTCATTAACTCTCCTCCTCTTACTAATTCCCTTCAACCTTTGTCTCTCTGCCGCACTGTTGCATCTTATCTCTCTTCTATCGCTACTTCAACGGTCACTGTTCCTCTGAACTGTCTGCTTGCATCCCTCCACCTCTACAACAGGCACGTAGTACCCGTCTAGCAACAAACTCTCATCCCTTTTCTGTCCAACTCTCTAATGCAAGAGTTAACCGTTACTCCCAGTTCTTCATTTATGCAACTGGTCAACCCAGGAACTGTCTTCCTCTGTCTGTATTTCCTACTTCCTATGAGCTCCAGTCTTTCAAACACAGTGTGTCCAGGCATCTCGAAATGAACAGATTTGAATTTGGCTCTCTTTTGTATTGTTTTTGCTTTTTCTTGGAAGGAACAGTATGCGGGCCCATGGCCTTTGTTCCTTCTTCCTTATAGTAAAAAAAAAAAAAAAAAAAAAAATGTCGGGTTGATAAGTGTAAGAACTGAGTCTTTGATGCATTAAAAATAACAAGATTATTTTTACCCCAGTCAGAGATATGAGCCAAGTCAGATATTAGGTGTGCCATAGCCTCATCCCTTGTTTGTTGAAGTAACTGCTGAGATGGACGTTGCAGGAACCAAATGGAAAGGTGAAAGGTGGTCTCATCAGCATACGAGTGGATAGGGTTTGATGTAGAGCTTAGAAGGTCACTGATGAATAAATGGAAGAGAGTTGGTGATAGGAAAAAGCCCTGAGGAATACCACTGTTGATAAATGTGACATTTATGATCATTTTATTCTTATCTGCTACACTGAAGTCAATTTCATTCACTGTTTCTCCATTTGAACTTCTTCACATCCATTTTCTCCCTGTTGTTTTGTGAAAGAATGTGTTAATTATTCACATGCTACACATTTCTGCAAAATTACCCACCATATCTCCTTTTTCATTCCTTTCTCCCACTCCAAATTCTCACATACATGCTTCTCCATTTTTCAATTTCCCAACTTTTGCACTGAAGTCTCCCATGAGTATAGTATACACCAGGCCCTCCACATAAAAGGGGGTTAGGGGACACAGACTCCTGCGAATGTGAAATTTCTGCGAATTTTTGGTGCACCCTCCCGTAAATGCCTCTAAAGTCGCAAATCACCCCATGTGGGCAAGTGTGTTCATACTGTACTTAATAAACCATATCTGAGACCTAAAAACAGCATAAAATATCAAATATCTGATGATTTGTCCACACATGAGTGTGGGTAAGTCATCAGCTACATATATATACCTCAAATAATTGCAATCATACCGATTAAATTCAGTCTTGGCTTCACAGGAGGGCAATGCCTCTACAGCTGCAAATCACCCCGTTAGCAAGTATGTACATACTGTGCCTAATAAACCATATCTGAAACCTGAAAGCAGCATAAAATATCACAAATAGCTGATGACTTGCCCACGTCACTACATTTGTACCCAAAATTATTGCAATCATACCCATTAAATTCAGTCTTGGCTCAACACAGGGAAAATCCGCGAATGTGCGGGGGCCGCGATAGCAAAATCTGTCGATGTTGAGGGCCTGGTGTATATGGTCTTTTCTTCTTCCATTATCTGGGAGATGCCATCACAGAATGTTTCTATTTCTTCATCTCAGCTCTGTGAAGTCAGTGCATATACTTGTATTACTTTTAGGGTGTATTTTTTGCATAGTCTAATAACAATCCATGCTATTCTGTCAGGTACATTGCTGAATTTGACAATGTTGTCTCTCAAATTTCTGTTAATTAGAAATCCTACACCTTCCTTTGTAGTAAAGTAGGTGGTTGCTGTCTTGGAGCTGAAATAATTTTTCTTCTCTTCAGTGACTCTCACTCAAACCTCCAATATCCTAACTAATGTTTTCTTACTCTGCCATTAACCCGCCCCGTCCCGGAAGATTTCCAACACTGACTACCCCCAATCCTAGCAGATTTTGGGATTTTTTTTTTTTTTTGGCTCAAACCTCAACTTTTGGTGAAAAACATTGAAAATTCATAGAGAAATCGCCCACCTGAGCTTAAAAATGCCCGATACAGGTAACAGTACCCTCACCTGGCCCATGCTTTATCGTGGGATTGGCTCCAGAGAAAATGGAGTATGGGAGGGGTAACTATTCCAAACCACTCATTATACGTATTTATTTATTTGGTACGAATTTATATGTAATATATGTAATACAAGTGTATACTGATTTTCGTACAGTAATATAGGCAATATAAGTGTTGTTTCACTCGCCAAACATCAACATACCGCACCTTTTTTGGCGACATTACCTAATCATCATTTCTGACTATTTCTTCCTCTAATGTACATAAACTTTGTCTTCCACACTGTCATTGATTGGGGAATCACTCTGGCTTTGAATTTCGTACCGTGGTGCGACATGTCTTTACTGGCCAGGTCACTGGTAATAGGTGAGTTGCCGAGACAATGGCGTGTGTGTGTGTGTGTGTGTGTGTGTGTGTGTGTGTGTGTGTGTGTGTGTGAGTGTTGGGGGGGGTGGTCACTCAAGGTAAGGCATTGTCCCCGCCTGGCATCGGGTAAAGGAAGGTGTCCTGTGTAAACGTACCAGAAATCACGCACAGAAGTTGAAAAATGTGCAAATGATGGACCTTGCAATTGCAGCACGTTTATGTACATCAACGGGAGTCACAGTGACAAAACGTTTGGACTTACAAGTACGTCAACAGGAGTCAGCGGGTTAAGTTATCAAGTTTGTAATCTTCTGCGAAGCTTCTTACATGTACATATAAGATCTTTATGGGCTTCAGTTTGTTCAATGTCCCGGTCTCTAATTTTCCAACAGTGCCTACTTACTTTCGGTGGCACACTGCCCATAAGCACAGGAAACAGTGTGGTTGGAAACACCCCCAGCCCCTCACGGGGCCAAAGAATCTGGCTTCAGCTGCCTGGGCAAGTATATCTCCCAACACAACACACACAACAACACTGCTTTTTCTACACTGAGAAATGACTCTCTGGCGGTCATTTCTCAAAGACTTCTAGCCGGTGACATTGACAGCAATCCAGGATCCATCAACAAATACATACGTCTGACATGCTTGAAACACATCACTTCAAGCCGACTGACAAAGGATTCAGTTCAGTGCAATTCTTGCAAGAACAGGACCCATTTCACCTGCACAACACTTGCATCCAGAAAACATTACACAAACACCTGGACCTGTTCCTTATGCTCCTTCCCCCCAACCTCTAACCCCATACCAGCCCCTCTCCTACTTCCTCCACACCTCCTCAGCCTAACCCATCGATCCTTCCCGAACAATCCAATCCTACAATCCCTCCCATTCCATCCCAGTCCTTATCTCTATCACAACCTTCTCCTATCCCCCTTTAACCCCCCCCATGCTGCAGCACCTAACACACATTGTACACACAACATTAACATTCTTCAGATAAACATAAAATGGCATTAACACCAAAAAACAAGAACTCACACAACTCATCAAACAACAAAACATACACAGTGCCATCTTACAGGAAACAAAACTACATAGAACAAACAAACACCTACATTTCAAAATTTCACCACCATCAGACAAGACTGAGCCGACTCTGGTGGGAGTGGACTCATCACCCTGGTACGCCAATCCAACAACTTTTCAGATACTAGTGCACATACAAAATCACTTCTCTCCACACATGACAGCACAAAAGAACTACAATCAAATAAAATACACACTGGCAACAAATCAAACATAGCAATTGCCAATACATACATTCTCCCCCCCAGTTCATCTACCACAGTACCACACAATTACTCTCAAATACATCACATCACTAATAGACCCATCATCATCCTGAGTGGTGATTTCAACACCAAGGCATCAACCTGGCATGTCAACAACCCTGACACAGACAGTGGGCTGGTACTACGATGTCAAACAGATAATCTTTTCATCTTCAACAGTCTCCATCAACATACCCATATCCCACACAAAGCCCTCTTCCTCCCACCATCCCCAGACGTCACCTTTTGCTCCCCAAACCTCACAACCACAACATCTTGGAGAGTGATCAAAACCCTTGGCTCTGACCACCTCCCAATCATCATCACTACCAAAACCAGTATCACCCCAGCTGGCCACAGACACACATACACTAATTATAGGAGAGCCAACTGGGAGGCCTTCACAACTGAAACAGAACAACAGTTTGAAACATCAACACCGCTATGCACACTTTCAATACAATCATTCAAAATGCAGACAAAAGACACATCCTTAAAGGCAACAGAAAGAGACATAACCCCAACTTCACACCAGAAATTCAAAGCCTCATCAGTCACTGGAACACACTACAACATCCCCAACACCCCATACAACAAATACAAGAACTCAACACTCAAACAATAAAATATGAGAGGAACAGACACTATATTGAAATAATTATCTCCAAGAACTTGATCACAAGACAAACACCAGCAAACTCTACAAAACACTAAACAGCATCACTCTCCAACAGCAACACTATACAATCACACACTGCCATCACAGCAACAGACACCATAACCTTAAACAAACAACAAGCAAACACTCTCATCAATCACTTTTCACACGTCAGTCATCTACACCCCCATCGCTACAACCGACGTGTCATCCGACAGATGAGACAGTTCCCCACAGACCCAGACTTCTCACACTTCACTTACAACCAAATGAAGCACATCAGTAGCAACCTTAAGCAATCATTTGCCTGTAGCCCAGACAACATAAGCAACACACATCTTAAATACCTTAGACCAATAGGCATACAAGCACTCACCAACAAATCAAACTACAGATACTCACACAACATAATACCCAACATGTGGAAGCATGGTACTGTCATCACTACCCCCAAACCCAACAAAGACCCCAGGTTATCTTCCTCATACTGCCCCATCACACTCTGCATTTCCTCCAAAGTCACTGAACGACTTGTATTACAATTAGTAATGTCTCATATCCCTCTAGCCCCATCACAACATGGTTTTAGGCCACTACACTCCACAAAAACTCTTCTTACAAACTTTACACAGAGTTTTTGATGGTATCAATTCAGCTAGGTCAATAAACAGAATACTCCTAGTCACACTAGACATCAGGAAAGCTTTTGATGACATCCCTTGCCACAACCTCACCATCCATCCATCATCCAATCCTACGTTGCCCCATGAGGAGCGTAACAGCCCGGGGCTAAGCAGACTGGTCCTGACATTTAAGATGAAAGTGACCAGCCTCATTCATCCTTGAGTGGCATTACGAGAGCAATAACCCCAACCACCCCCTGGATATAAACCTTCACCAGCTCAGTCCGATTGGAGCACCTTAATTACCCACTAAACCGCCAGGTGCCATAATTTGGTTATATGGTTACCACCCAGCATAGAAAATGGTTTCCTGGTGTACATGAAACCACTTGGCTTGTCACGCAGTGTAATGTCACCCACAGGCAGAAAGAAAAGGAAAGAATGAAGGAAAGAAAGAAAGAAGAGGGAGTGTAAAGTCACCCAAAGGCAGAAGGATGAGGAAAGAATGAAGGAAAGAAAGACAAAAGAGGATGGAAGGAAAGAAGGATGGAGGAGAGGAAAGGGCAAACACCTGAGAGCAGCACTACATCAAGTGAGTGGATGATGAGTACCCCCACCTACCACAACCTCACAAACAAAATATTCAACATAAACATGCACATGAGGAGTAGACTGTAGCACCAGTCAACCTGGGCAGTACTCCCGAGGTGGATAGCAAGCTGGTGACAGGGAGAGCCGGAGCTCCCGTTTCACCAGCCCTCAGGACTCGATCCTGACCATCTCCCTTTGCTGGACATTTTCAGTGCCTCATTTACATGAAGAGTAGGCCAGCATACTCTCTTAATACCTCTATCTTCAACTGTTTATAATACACTACATGCATATAAGATATCACACATTCTACTCACAATCCCCTTAGTAATGGCCACTGCAATACTATTATCTAACGAAGTGGTACCTCGGATTGCCACCACCAGTATGGTAGGGTTGGCGGCACAGGGTCCTCCCAGTCGCCATCAAGCGACTGTGCTGACAGTGGCTGTTGCAATTTCCAATCTTGCTCGTCAGCAGAAAAGTGAAGGTGTGGCCGTATTCTTTACCAACATATGTGGCCTCTGGACCAACCTCAATTCAGTTCATTTTTTCTTACAGTGCCTCGGAGTCCCCAGGGGGGGAGAGGGGGACCATAAATACCCCCACCATCCGCCCCTCTCCCGGTGACGACTCTCGGAGCTGCCTGGAACCACTGTCTGACTCACTCCTTCTTCATTTCTGTAACATTCGCGGCCTTTCCTCTAACTTTCGCTCTGTTGAGCACCACCTCTTCTCCTCTAAACCTCACCTTCTCTTTCTTTCTGAGACTCAGCTGTCTGAGACAACTGACAGCAAACCCTTTTCTGTATCCTCCTACTTTCTCTATTCTCATTTCAAAGCCAAAGGTGGCTGTTGTGTATATGCAAGCAACGATCTATCCTGCTCTCGTGTTCCTGAACTTGATTCTTCTGAATTCTCTACTCTCTGGCTTCGGCTCTCCTGTCATTCTCTGACTAAATATATCTGTGCTGTTTACTTATCTCCTAATTCTACCGACTATCAAAAATTCTTCGACTATCTTACTTCTACGATGGAACACATTCTATCCATTTCTTCTTTCTCTGAAATCTCCATTCTAGGAGATTTCAATGTTCACCACCACCTTTGGCTCTCCTCTCCTTTCACTGATCCACCTGGTGAACAAGCCTACATCTTTTCTATCCTTAATGACCTAGAGCAGCTTGTACAGCACCCTACCCGTATCCCTGACCGCCTTGGAGAGAGTTCCAACATACTTGACCTTTTCCTAACAACTAATCCTTCTGCTTACACTGTTCATCTTTTCTCTCCGTTGGGCTCCTCCGATCATAACCTTATTACCTTAACCTGTCCTATTGCTCCAGTACAGCCTGTGGACCCTCCAAAGAAATGCCGCCTGTGGCATTTTGGAGCTGCAGATTGGGAGGCCCTCAGGCAGTACTTCTTTGATTTTCCTTGGAATGATTATTGCTTCCATGGCCGGAAGCCGTCTGAGTGTGCCCTGCGCATTACGGAGGTTATTCTCTCGGCCATGGAAGCATACATTCCTTTCTCATATCCTCTGACTAATGCAAGAAAGCCTTGGTTTAATCACGCTTGTTCTGATGCTGTCTGCAACAAAGAAAGGGCCTTTAAAAGGTACCGGAGCCAACCCACCCCTGAATCACATCTTTTTTATATTTCTGCCCGGAATCGTGCTAAGTCTGTTCTTCGCTCTGCTAAAAATAATTTCATCCGTGCTAAATGTTCCCAACTCTCCAACTCGAATTCTTCTTGCTCCTTCTGGCACCTTGCCAAAAACCTTTCTAACAACTTTACCTCATCATCCTTCCCTCCTCTTTTCTACTCTGATGGCTCTGTAGCTATTTCTTCTACTGATAAAGCAAATCTCTTTGCTCAGACTTTCTCATCCAATTCTACCTTAGACGATTCTGGTGCTGTTCCTCCATCACTTCCCCCCTCAGAGTTCCTCATGACTAGCATTAAAATTTCTTCAGCTGATGAATTTTCTGCCATCACTGGCCTCAATATTAACAAGGCATATGGGCCTGATGGAGTCCCTCCTGTTGTCCTCAAAAACTGTGCTTCTGTGCTTACACCCTGCCTAGGTAAACTCTTTCACCTTTGTCTCTCAACTTGTACCTTTCCTTCTAGCTGGAAGTTTGCTCTCATTCAGCCAGTCCCAAAGAAGGGTGGCCATTCACAACCCTCTAACTATCGTCCAATTGCTTTAACATCCTGTGTATCAAAAGTTTTCGAATCAGTTCTTAACAAAAAAATTTTAAAGCATCTTTCCTGTCACAACCTTCTTTCTGATCGTCAGTATGGGTTCCGTCAGGAACGCTCCACTGGCGATCGTCTCACCTACCTTTCAGACCCCTGGTCATCCTCCTTTCGGGACTTTGGCGAAAGCTTTGCCATTGCACTTGACATCTCTAAGGCTTTCGATCGAGTCTGGCATAAATCTTTGATTTCCAAACTGCCCTCTTACGGTTTCTATCCTTCTATCTGTGCCTTCATCTCTAGCTTCCTTTCTGGTCGTTCTATAGCTGCTGTTGTAGATGGCCATCATTCTTCTCCTAGACCTATCAACAGTGGTGTTCCTCAGGGCTCTGTCCTATCACCAACTCTCTTTCTTTTATTCATCAATGACCTTCTAAGCTGTACATCTAACCCTATCCACTCATATGCTGATGATTCCACCCTTCACCTTTCCATTCGATTTCTGCAACGTCCATCTCAGCAGTTACTTCAGTAAACAAGGGATGAGGCTATGGCACACCTAATGTCTGACTTGGCTCATATCTCTGATTGGGGTAAAAATAATCTTGTTATTTTTAATGCATCAAAAACTCAGTTCTTACACTTATCAACCCGACACAATCTTCCTCAGGATTACCTACTAATGTTTAATAATGAACAGTTATGTCCTGCATCATCCTTGAACATGCTTGGGGTTTCATTCTCTCAGAATTTGTCTTGGAAAGAACATATTACACCTCTTGTGAAATCTGCTTCCAAGAGATTAGGTGTGCTAAGCCGATTCCGAACTTTCTTTACCGCTGCACAGATGTTGACCTTGTACACGGATTTTATTCGCCCGTGTATGGAGTACACCTCTCATGTGTGGGGAGGCTCCCCACATGCAGCTCTTCTCAATAGGGTGGAGTCAAAGGCTTTTCGTCTCATTAACTCTCCTCCTCTTACTGATTCCCTTCAACCTTTGTCTCTTCGCCGCACTGTTGCTTCTTTATCTCTCTTCTATCGCTACTTCAATGGTCACTGTTCCTCTGAACTGTCTGCTTGCATCCCTCCACCTCTACGACGGGCACGTAGTACCCGTCTAGCAACAAACTCTCATCCCTTTTCTGTCCAACTCTCTAATGCAAGAGTTAACCGTTACTCCCAGTCCTTCATTTATGCAACTGGTCAACTCTGGATCTGTCTCCCTCTGTCTGTATTCCCTGCTTCGTATGATCTCCAATCTTTCAAACGCAGTGTGTCCAGGCATCTCGAAATGAATGGATCTTGAATTTGGCTCTCTTTTGTATTGTTTTTACTTTTTCTTGGAAGGAACAGTGTGCGGGCCCATGGCCCTTGGTTCCTTCTTCCTTGCATAAAAAAAAAAAAATATATCCTCTCTGGCCCTATTCCTCAACCACAAATCTCACCCTTTACTGAAATATCCCCGTTCCATTTTCCCGGTTACCATCTTCTCACAAACTTTCGTAACAAGGGCGGCACCTGTTGTTATATCAAATCACAATATGCAGTTGACACTATCTTAAACTTCACTTCATCCAATTTTGATTACTCACTGTACAAACTAAATTACCTAAACATTATCAAATAAATCTGTAGTCTATCGCTCCCCCAATGCCTCTTCAGAGCCCGGTGTATTTGACTCGATATCCACACAGTTGAGTAACTTCAACTGTGCCCTTAGTAACAAAATTACCATTTTGGGTGATTTTAACGTACATAATGTTGAATGGTTATTGCATTCTGTCAGGACTGACGATGCTGGTCTAGAGTACGAGCTGTTTGCAGAATCATTTAATCTCAAGCAGCTGGTAAAGCAACCAACCAGAATACCAGATAATCCTGACCATAATGCCCATCTCTTGGATCTATTCCTGACAAATAATCCAGATCAATACAGGAGGTATTGTCACCACTTGGATCCTCTGACCACAATCTCATCAAAGCCTCATTAGTTAGCCCCCCCCCCCAAACCTCCCCATTCTGAACCTGTCAGGGTGACCTGATGGCACTTTGATAGGGCAACCTGGGATGGATTTAGAAATTATCTTGCTGATATTCCGTGGCAGTCTTTCTTCTCTAGTGATGCCAATTCTACCCAGTCCCATATTAGCAATTTAATACTAGCTGGTATGGATTTGTTCATACCAAGTCAACAATTCACTAAAAGACTGAACTCCCCAAAATGGTTTGATAACAATTGTGCAAGAGAAACAACCCAAAAGTCATTGGCATATAACACTTACTTAAAATAAAAAACATCTGAATCACTCTGTCAATTTAGAATTGCTAGAAATCATGCAAAAGCTGTAATAAATCTCGCTAAATCAAACTTTCTTCATAATCAAGCATCAAAAAAACTTAACAACCCTAATGACAACAGTGTCAGAAAAAGGCAAACCACACTCACCGGCCTCACAACGCGAACTGCCCGGGCCCCCGGCTGCATACCGCAGGACCCTTCCAGTGACGTCATCACTTGTGACTTAGCAGGTGTGCGCGCGCGTACACACACTAACAGCAATATGCACTAACACTCTCATCCTCTCTTCTTAATTTGACAAAAGATTCCAAGGACGAAGCTGGATGGTCTATTTGCGTCTGATACACACTATGTATCCAATACATAAACTTTTGTGTGAGTACCATCAACACCCGATACGCACTATGCATCCAATACATACACTTTTGTTTAGTTACTATCAAGACCCAGTCTGTGGCCACATACAGATATGTGATGTCTCTTGAAATATTATAAACTTTCTAGTCTTGGCTGACTGCTGCACGCAGCTGCTCGGTCAAGGCACCTTTCCTGGTGAGACAATCAGCCAGTTGTTGTGATGTATCCACCCAAGATACTTCATCAATCTCCCCTCGCTCCAACATGTCTTGTAATACAGCAATATCAATGCGCAATCTCCTGTCTTCTACGCTCCTGCAGGAGTAAAGGGCGTCCACCAGACTCTTGTTGTTGACGAAACACTTTATTTTGATCTTTCCACATCCAGAGACCTCACGCAATATGCTGGCGAGATATACAGCAGTCTCAGCACATTCAAGCAGTGCCAATGCCTCAGCAGATAAGGTAGATTTGACGACCCTCCTGATCTTTCTTGTCTGCCAGAATATAGGACATCTTGCCTCACTAGCATCTCGTAGAAAGATCACAAAACTTCCCTGAGATCCATTGCCTACAAGATTGGCAAATGAGGCATCCGAAAAGCACTCTATATGACAGTCCTCGATCGGGCCCATTCTTGGAATGTATAGCTTCATGTTGTCAGTCTTCACCCTTGAGATCACCTTACTGAGTCTAAGCAAATCCGCTACGGTATCTCGGCTGCTAGTCACACTCAACTCACACACATCAAAGGCAATATCTGGCCGAGTGTGTGTGGCAATCCAGTTGAGTTGCCCAATTAATGCTCGGTACTCCGTTTTCTCAGACTCAGACAGCTCTCCTGATTTTACTGCTGCACGATGTCTACTCAGCGTGACTGGTTTCAAAGATGAAGCATACTGGAATTGGTCGAGCGTTATGCTGTCATCGATGTTGGAGATGACACTGAGACAAATGTATTTGAAGGCTTTTGATTCTGAACTGCCGATGAGGAATATCTGACTCAAACGGTTTATCAGTTGCTGTTCGAAATCATGTGTACCAGCCCAAAGGAAGTCATCGACATAGATGCATACAATGCCTTCGACTTTGCCACTATTGCTCCAAGAGACTGAATCCAGTGATGACACTTTAGCTCCGAGACTCAACAATTGATCTTTTACGCGGATACCAATGCCTAGCAGCATCACAAAGGCCGTAAACAGTTATCTTTAGTCTCCATAACTTACCATTTGCATATTCAGGTGGAGGACGTAAATGAACAACTCTCTCAATGTCATTACCTTGCAAGTAGGCAGCTTTCACGTCCATAATGTGGCAATCCCACTGGTTGGTGGAGGCCAAAGAAAGTGCCAAACGCACTGCTTCTTTTGAACAAGTAGGCGAGTCTTTTCAGAGATCCACGGTGTCTTCCTCAAATCCTCTGGCGACTAAGCGGGCCTTAACAATAGGCTTTCCATTTTTCAGTTTTTCCGTCACAAACCATCGTACCGTTATGGCACCTTGCCCAACATCATCTACTTCCTCATACACATCATTATTCTGCCAGTTTGTAATTTCATTTTCCTTAGCGCATAATACGGCCTCAGAGTTGAAAAGAACAAGCATTTCTGCGTCATCATCAACCACTTTCCATTCGCTAAAATCCTTCTGCAAATCTATACAATCAATGCTGTCGTCAGAGTCTCTCTTCAAATTGTAGCAGTGTTTGTACTTTCCAGTGGCTTTACCTGCCCAACTCATAATCCTTCCAGACGCCAACTCTCCACTTTCTGAATGTATTCCCTTTGTACATTGACCAACAGAAACTTTGGGAGGCTGATTAATTGGAATAGAAACTGTGGGAAGCTCATCAATCGGAACCACACCATCTTCCGACTCGTCAACTGGTGGATAGTCATTCAACACTTGCGAAGAATTGTCATTAGGCTTCTCCTGGACAACATTGTTCTTCTCATCACTACTTTCAACTGCAGTATTTTGCTCTGGCACACGCGCTAGACGACACACGTGCACTCACACGGAAACCCTGTCGTGTCTCACCAGAATTTGGTTCCAAATGTCGATGTCCTTTTTCCAACTCTCATAAGCAGAATCATTTTCAAGTTTTGGAGGCCACTTAGTCAAACACGACGCTATATTTTCGAACTACGCTCTGCTACCAGTGTCAGAAAAAGGCAAACCACACTCATCGGCCTCACAATGCGAACTGCCCAGGCCCCCGGCTGCATACCGCAGGACCCTTCCGGTGACGTCACCACTCATGACTTAGCAGGTGTGTGTGCGCGCACACACACACACTAACAGCAATATGCACTAACAAACAGAATATTCTGGTCAACTCTTAATTCTTTCAATTATAACTTTAACAAGTCATCATCCATTCCCCCACTGAAGTCTTCAGATGGCAACATTACAAATGAACCACATAGGAAAGCAAATATCTTTGCCAGTACATTTGCCAGAAATTCTACCTTAGAGGAAGTCAGTCAGAACGTCCAAGTACTAGAACTTGACCCCCCCGAAATTGTTCCACTTAAAATACAGACAAGATACGTAAAATCCATCCTAGTAGGGGAGGCGGTAGCTCGATCGGTAGAGAGTTGGCTTGCGGTCCCGTGGGACCCAGGTTCGAATCCTCGCTGGTGCAGGGAACAGTTTAAGGATTTGAATTTCATTAAATCAGGCTTTACTGATCTACCAGAAGACCCGCCGACATGTCGTAAAAATGACCCCGCTAATACCAATACACCAGTCCTGTATGAGACAGCCCTAGCATGTATTCAATATGGACGGTGGGTGTTAAGCGCCGAAGTGGTGACATGTAGATTGTAGGAGGACGACTGGGCCTTGATAACAGGCTGTGAAGCCTATGCCCAGAGTCGGACACATAAAAAAAAAAAAAAAGACAATTTACCTACCAACAAACCTCCAGGCCCAGATGGAATTCCTCCAATTGTTTTGAAAAAGTGTTCCCCAGAACTCGCACCTGTTCTATTCAGACTATGCATACGTAATTCTTCATTCCCTAATTCATGGAAAGAAGCCAATATCCACCCAATTCCAAAGAAAGGAAGTTCCTCTGACCCCTCTGATTACAGACCAATAGCTGTCACATCTTCTCTTGGTAAAGCATTTGAAATTTTAATCAATAAGCACATAGTTAAACACCTTGAATCCAACAACTTAATCAGCAATAAACAGTTCGTTTTTGCCACGAAAAATCCACCGTTGACATACTCAATCCCCTGACTCATACCATCCACCAATCAATTGACCTATATGGAGAAACGCAAGCAGTAGCCCTAGATATTTCTAAGGCTTTCGACAGAGAATGGCATCGTTCCCTGCTGTCCAAACTCCCTTGCTATGGACTAACGTCTTTTGTTCCTCTGCTTGCCTCATATCTTGGCGACAGAAAAATAAGAGTAAAAGATGATGATGTATATTCCAAATTCCACTCAATTAATGCCGGCCACAGGGATCAGTTATGGCACCAACCCTGTTCCTGGTTCGTATTAATGATCTTTTATCTGTCACCCACAATCCCATCCATTCATATGCAGATGACTCAACACTTCACAGTTCATTCACACTCAGACACCCATTTACAAAGTCTGATATCTTCAATTCTCAACTCAGCACAGCCATCTCCATAAATCAAGACTTATCTATGATCAGTGAATGGGGACAAAACAACCTTGTCTCATTTCTATCTATCTATTGCCAGATGCCTTAATCCCACACGGGGTGGCCACAAACAAATCGCCTCCATGTCGATATGTCCCTCGCCATTTTACTACCCCCCTCTCTCATGTACCTCTCCACTCCATCCCTCCATCTCATCCTCGGCCTCCCCCTCCCTCTTGCCCCCTCCACCTCACTCACATACACTCTCCTCGTCAGTCTTTCACTCTCCATATGCCCAAACCATCTTGATGTGTTTCTCCTAACGCTACCTATCACGTCCACAACAACACCACAACGCTCCTTCACTTCCTCATTTGTTAGTCTCTCTCGCCATGTGACTCCACATGCTCCTCTCAAATAACTCATTTCCACTGCTCTCACTCTTGACTTCTGTCCTTTCAACAGGGTCCAAGCTTCACTTCCATATGTTAGAGTTGGTATCACAATACTGTCATGTAACCGCTTTTTCACATCCATGCTCACTGTTTTCGACAAACCAGCAACCTTCCTTCCCTGCTGCACCCTTTCAAGCACTTCACTCTCCAGACTTCCATTCTTACTCATCACACTACCCAAGTACTTAAATGCACTCACATTCTCCATATCCTNTCACTGGCTTCACTTCTCTCGAAGACCATCACTTTACTCTTCCCCACATTCACCTTTAGATTCCGTTTCTTACACACTCTCCCAAACTCATCTACCAAGCCTTGCAGCTCCCCTTCGTCTTCACTCAACAACACAGTATCATCTGCAAACAACAGTACAGGGAGTTTCCAAACACTGCCCTCTCTCACTAGGGCCGCTCCAACATCCACTGCCCGACCTTGTATCTCTTTTATAACCCCATCCATATACAGATTGAACAACCATGGAGACATGACACATCCTTGTTTCAATCCAACCTTCAAATGGAAAGATTCACTCAGTTTGCTATCCACATGCACTGCAGCCTTAGCACCCTCATACATACTCTTCACTGCCTTCAACAACTTCCCATCTACTCCATAAATTCTTAATACTTTCCACAATCCTTGTCTATCCACCCTGTCATATGCTTTCTCCAGATCCATGAAGGCTGCATACAACTTCTTGCCCTTCTCTAGAAACTTTTCCACTAAGGATCTAAGAATGAATATCTCGTCTACACAACCTCTTCCCTTCCTAAAACCCTCCTTGTTCTTCTCCAACTAATTCCTCTGTTATTTCCCTAACTCTGTCAATAAGTATCCTACCATATACTTTTCCTATTACACTGAGAAGGCAAATGCCCCTATGATTACCACACACTGCTTTTTCCCCTTTTCCTTTGTACAGAGGAATAATTATACCTGACTTCCAATCCTCCGGGACTCTACCCTCCTTCCACGCCAATCTGCACACCTTCCACATCCATTCTATTACTATCTCTCCCCCCTGCTTCAGCATTTCACCACACACTCCATCAATTCCAGGGGCTTTCCCCATTTTAACTTTCTTCATTGCTTCCACCACTTCCATCCTACTGATTTCCTCCTCTCTTCTCACAACCCTCCTTCTCCCCGCCATTCCCCAGCCACTTACACTTGCATTACTTTCATTCTCTATGTTCAACAGTTCATTAAAGCGTTCTCTCCATCTGTTTACTTTTTCTCCCTTCTCCACTATATACAATTTTCTAATACACAGATATTGCCTGATTCATATATTACCTTCAATGCTACTAATATTCCCGTCTCCAAAAGTATTGAAATTCTCGGTGTCTCACTTAACAGTGCCCTCAACTGGACCTCTCATGTCAGATCACTTGCTAAAACCGCCTCAAAGAAACTTGGATTATTATACAGAGTCCGTAACTTCTTCACTGACGAGCAGTCATGTGCGCTCTCAGGTTGAATATTGTTCACCCTTGTGGAATGGATGTGGAGAGGTTGCATTAAAACAACTAGACAAAATTTGGAAGAAAGCTGTTGGAATTATTAATAACCATGCTATTACAAATAATTTACCTCCCTTAAGAGTATCTATCTATCTATATACCTAGGCTGCTTCCCCCAAGAAAAGGGAGGTAGCCGAGACAGGTCAACACACTACCAATTAACTCATCCACATTCATTCGAATCTTAGCCCTAAAGGGGAGAAGGGTCAGATCCTCACCGTACCACACCGCACGAGGGTCAACTACACAGTGCAGTCAGTGACATCCGCAGCAGGGCCCGACAGCAAAGCTGGTTTACCCCTGTCACATCATAATGGATCCAGCCCCTTACCTACACCTGACCTGATCAGCTGATCGGACAAAATGCAGGAGAATATCCCCTCAGGGCTGCGTCATAATTTATTCATTCACAATTTCTCTCCATTCATTTCTATCATGCACAGCCACTCTTCCTTGCTCAACAGACAACCCTCTCGCATCCAATGCTCTCTTCACACTGTCCATCCATCCTATTCGTGGTCTTCCTCTCAGCCTTACACCTCTCACATCAGATCTAGTTCTCTTTTTCACCAATCGCTCATTATCCATTCTCTCCATATGCCCAAACCATCGCAACACCCTCTGTTCAACTCGATCAGCCATCTCCCGAACAATTCCAGTTCTCCTTTGCACTTCTTCATTTCTCACTCGATCCATACGCATCACTCCACACATACTCCTCAGACACCTCATCTCCATTACATTCAGACTTTTCCTCTCTGCTACACCCATATTCCATGTTTCAGCCCCATATAATGCAGTCGGTACCACAACACCCTCATACAGCCTTCTCTTTACATCCATTCTGAGTGAACGACATCCAAACACTTTTTTCATTCCTCCCAGCACCTTTCCAACTTCATTCATTCTAAACTTCACTTCTGCATCTATTCTTCCATCCATAGCAACATGTGACCCTAAATACTTAAAACACTCAACCTCCTAAAGCAACTCACCATTCAAAACTATATTCATCCTCCTACCATCTATCAACCTCGTACACTTCATCACTTTACTCTTATTCTCATTTATTTTCAGTTTCCTCCTTTCACACGCCCTTCCAAACTCCTCTACCAACTGTCTCAATCTCTCATCTGAATCAGCCACCAGTGCAGTATCATCCACAAACAGCAGCTGCTTCAGATTCCACTCTCTACCATCATGCACCAGACTCAGTCCTCCACCTAACACTCTTGCATTCACCTCCCTTACAACACCATCCATATAAATATTAAACAACCAAGGCGACATCACACATCCCTGCCGCAGCCCCACTCTCACGGGAAACCAATCACTCACAGTATTTCCCACTCTTACACACGCTCTACTATTTACATAAAAACTTTTCACTCCTTTTAGTAACCTGCCATCAAGCCCATTCAATCTTAAAACATTCCACAAAGCCTCCCTATCAATTCTATCATATGCTTTCTCTAAATCCATGAATGCCCAAAACACATCCTTACCTTTCGCTAAATACTTTTCACACACCTGTCTCACAGCAAACACCTGATCCACACATCCCCTCCCTCTCCTAAAGCCACACTGCTCATCACCAATCACTCCCTCTGTACCCTCTCTAACTCTCTTAATTAACACTCTACCATACACCTTACCTACCACACTCAACAGACTTATACCTCTAAANCAACCTCGTACACTTCATCACTTTACTCTTATTCTCATTTATTTTCAGTTTCCTCCTTTCACACACCCTTCCAAACTCCTCTACCAACTGTCTCAATCTCTCCTCTGAATCAGCCACCAGTGCAGTATCATCCGCAAACAGCAGCTGCTTCAGATTCCACTCTCTACCATCATTCACCAGACTCAGTCCTCCACCTAACACTCTTGCATTCACCTCCCTTACAACACCATCCATATAAATATTAAACAACCAAGGCGACATCACACATCCCTGCCGCAGCCCCACTCTCACGGGAAACCAATCACTCACAGTATTTCCCACTCTTACACACGCTCTGCTATTTACATAAAGACTTTTCACTCCTTTTAGTAACCTGCCATCAAGCCCATTCAATCTTAAAACATTCCACGAAGCCTCCCTATCAATTCTATCATATGCTTTCTCTAAATCCATGAATGCCCAAAACACATCCTTACCTTTCGCTAAATACTTTTCACACACCTGTCTCACAGCAAACACCTGATCCACACATCCCCTCCCTCTCCTAAAGCCACACTGCTCATCACCAATCACTCCCTCTGTACCCTCTCTAACTCTCTTAATTAACACTCTACCATACACCTTACCTACCACACTCAACAGACTTATACCTCTAAAGCTAGTACATTCATACTTATCACCCTTACCTTTATACAATGGGACCACACAAGCACTTGCCCAGTCAATTGGCACCATACCTTGCACAAAGCACACATTCAACAATCTTACTAACCAGTCAACGATAGTCGCTCCACCACATTTCAGGCATTCCACAGCACACCCATCCATACCTGCAGCTTTCCCTGTTTTCATCTGCTTTACTGCCTCTTGCACTTCCTCCATCATGATCAAAGATTCATTCAACTCTCCCAACACATCTATTCCTTGCACCCTTCCATCTGCCACAATCTCAGCCTCCCTTTCCTCCTCTACATTCAACAATCTTTCAAAGTACTCCGCCCATCTCTTCCTTACTGCATCCATCTCAATTAACATCCTTCCATCCTCTGCTTTTACTCGCTCCTCCTTCCCAGACTCTCCCTTTCGCACCCTTTTCACCTCCTTCCAAAACATTTTCTTATTCTCCTGAAAATTCTCAGTCATCCGCCTACCCCATCTCTCATCTGCTGCCACTTTAGCATCACGCACAACCCTTCTCGCCCTATTCCTCCTGTCCTTATACCTCTCATATGACACCTCATCCTTCCTCTGCAACCACACTTCATATGCATGTCTCTTCTCACCCACAGTCATACTTACTTCCTCGCACCACCATTCACTTCCCTTTCTTACACCACCACCCACTCGTCTCACACCACACACCTCTTCTGCATCCCCCACCACAGCACTCTTAAACAACTGCCATTCCTCCTCCACACTGCCACTCTCCTGATCTTTCACTGCGTACCACTGATCTCTCAATTTCTCCTGATACTCTATCATTTTCTCTCTTTTATTTAACTCACTCACATTCAAAACCTCCCTGCCACACCTAACTCTCCTAGCTCTCACCCATCTCTTACCTACTCTCAACTTTCCCTCCACCAGGTAGTGGCCAGACATACCTCCACCCTCCCCTCTCAAAACTCTCACATCCAACACCACATAGTCCATCAATGCTCTGTCAACAATCCTTCCACCCTCCTGTCTCACCCATGTATACTTATAAATATCTTTCTTCTCAAACAAGGTATTCCCAATCACCATCTCTCGCTCAACACACACACACCTATCATTCGTTCCCCGTTTTCATTTCTTCCAGGCACACCATGCATACCAACTACACCTTCAACTGCTACATTTCCCACTCTAGCATTCAGATCCCCCATCATTACCACATTCACATATGCTCCAAAGCTCTGCAAACACTCATCAACATCATTGCAGAAAGACTCCTTCTCTTCTTCATCCCTTTCACTACCAGGCCCATATGCACTCACAAATACCCACAACTCACGTTCAAATTTCGCTTTCACCCACATCAGTCTCGATGACACCTCTTTCCATTCCATCACACACTGCTGTACTTCGGGCTCACTAACAAGGCCACACCTTCTCTTGCCCTTCCTCTCTCAACACCTGACAATCTTCCATTCACACTTCCAAATGTAGACTCACCTTTCCCTTTCATCTTTGTTTCACTCAGAGCTAACA